>JAIOJX010000006.1:102979455-103086955 GCA_022376925.1 Tragulus kanchil | reverse complement strand
TTTTTAGGCATTTTTACTTACTGTCAAATTAAAATATATTGAAATGCTGCTTCTGTTTAAAAATTAATTCTGAGACAGTGGATGCATTCTTGAATATTTAAGGCTGCTTTGGTTGAAACTCAAGGAAAAAGGCTAATAGTAGGGGGTCTGAATGGGTACACAGAGTCCAGAGGACTCTGTTATCCTCAGATAGAGCTCTCAGCAGCAGATACTGTATGCTATGATTCCTTCTATGTGAGTGATTGCCTCTTGTGCTTACCTCTTTTGAGAAATAGTTTTCTATGTTTTTTGCCCTGTTCTCATGCTCCTAGTTTCTAGTCCACTTAGCTTTGGGTCATGGGTATATTGCCACTGGCAAACGATTCCATGGAACTTTAATTTATCGTGATTCATAAAAATTCTGTACCTTTTCATTTCCGAATTTTGTCTAAGTCAAATTATTTTCCTGTGCAATTAATTTAAAGGAAGTTACTGTATGTTTAATACCCACCAAATACTAAGTCATACTAGCACATATATTAATTTAATCTTCTGGAAGATGTGTTGTTTCTAATTTTACAGATGAGAACAGGGACCTCAGAGAGTTAAGCAACTTGTCAAGTTCACAGATCTAGTAAATGAGAGGTCTAGGATTTAAATCCCTACTCTAAATCTTTTTTATGAATCCACACTTTTCCTTCTGGCAGTAGATTATGTTAAGACTGGTAGCAGTTTTCTACCAGTCTTAAATACAAATACAAATGAATACAAATAAAAGATTTGCTTTTGAAGAAATTAAAAAACTAATAGTTAAGACATATTAAATTATTTCTATTTTGGGAAATTGTGAGGGTGGTGCTTATATGTAAAGAAGAAACCAAGCTGGGTCAATAGTATAGATTTTTTTTCTTATAGCAAAGCTTGGGAAAACTAGAACTTGTGTGGCTTGACACGTGTACATATAGGTAAAGAATCCTTTGTACTTTGGTAAAGAACCCTTTGGTGTGCAAGACAGAGTCGGTAGTCATCCTTGTCTTCTATAATGATAACTCAAACAATTCTGTGCAGTGATTCATGGAAACAGTTGGATTGTCATATTCTTCTGAAACTGTTTATGGTAATGTTATCAGCAGATGAAAGTGAGAAATTTGAAGCAAATAACTATTAGGAGTAAGGAAGAGTGGCAGAAGTAGTGAGTGGAAAAATACAAGATAGCAGTACCTTATATATCAAACCAGACTTGTAGGTGTGTATTAAAAATGTGGCAATTTGGATTGGTAGAGAAAACCTTTCTTTAACTTTCACAATTATGATTTAAAAAAATGAATGCCCTTTTGTATGAACATTTTCCTGTCCCATCCCTCCCCTCGCCACCTCCCCCCCACCCCCCACCAGAAGTTAGGGTATATGTAATATTATATGGTTGTCAGGTTTTAAGAGGGTATCCAAATTATCTCTCCATTCCCTAAAATGAATTCTAGATGGGTGATGTATTAAATACATATAAGCTCAAGTACTTCATCTCATTTTCCCTCAAGGCTGGCGTCACTTTTGCAGTGAAACAGCTCCAGTTGTATATGATGCTTCTGGTATCGCTTTTCTGGTAAGAGCTTAAGGTAGAAATTGGATCTCATACTTATATGGACCTTGAAATGAACAGGAATGATATTCTTATTTTATCTCATAATTGTCTGTATAAAAATATGGCTAAATGCTATTCATCTAGGTTGATCAGAAAAAAAGTATGTCAGGGAAAGCATAGATAGTTAATAACCAACAAATATTTCTTATAAACTTTATGAAAACAATAGTGAATCTTTAATATTTGTATGCTAATAACTTTGTCTACTTCTGTAACCAATTTCATTGTCAAACAGAGTCAAATGGATTGATTAGAAGGTTACCTGCTCTCCTTTCTGCTCTCCTCTCTCCTTTTGTAGTCATTAACCAATGCTTAAATACTGAATCCTAGATGTAGAAAGGAAGGAAAAAGTGAAAAAAGTAAACACAGAAAATTCTTTGACTATGCTTGGATTAGAGTATTTAGAATATCTAATTTGAATATTAAAAATAAAATTCAACAGGAAGCATATGAACTAATAAAGACAAATTCAGGTAATTGAAAATAGTTAATTCATTTACGTTAGATTTGCTATCAGTCACCTTTAATTCTAATAGCATCTTCCTTGGATTTAGAATATCTGAGTTCAAATTCAGACTTCTGTATTTACTAGGTGTGACCTCAGGCAAGTTTTAATATTTTTAAATAAACAGTAAGGAAGAGTGGCAGAAGTAGTGAGTGGAAAAATACAAGATAGCAGTACCTTATATATCAAACCAGACTTGTAGGTGTGTATTAAAAATGTGGCAATTTGGATTGGTAGAGAAAACCTTTCTTTAACTTTCACAATTATGATTTAAAAAAATGAATGCCCTTTTGTATGAACATTTTCCTGTCCCATCCCTCCCCTCGCCACCTCCCCCCCACCCCCCACCAGAAGTTAGGGTATATGTAATATTATATGGTTGTCAGGTTTTAAGAGGGTATCCAAATTATCTCTCCATTCCCTAAAATGAATTCTAGATGGGTGATGTATTAAATACATATAAGCTCAAGTACTTCATCTCATTTTCCCTCAAGGCTGGCGTCACTTTTGCAGTGAAACAGCTCCAGTTGTATATGATGCTTCTGGTATCGCTTTTCTGGTAAGAGCTTAAGGTAGAAATTGGATCTCATACTTATATGGACCTTGAAATGAACAGGAATGATATTCTTATTTTATCTCATAATTGTCTGTATAAAAATATGGCTAAATGCTATTCATCTAGGTTGATCAGAAAAAAAGTATGTCAGGGAAAGCATAGATAGTTAATAACCAACAAATATTTCTTATAAACTTTATGAAAACAATAGTGAATCTTTAATATTTGTATGCTAATAACTTTGTCTACTTCTGTAACCAATTTCATTGTCAAACAGAGTCAAATGGATTGATTAGAAGGTTACCTGCTCTCCTTTCTGCTCTCCTCTCTCCTTTTGTAGTCATTAACCAATGCTTAAATACTGAATCCTAGATGTAGAAAGGAAGGAAAAAGTGAAAAAAGTAAACACAGAAAATTCTTTGACTATGCTTGGATTAGAGTATTTAGAATATCTAATTTGAATATTAAAAATAAAATTCAACAGGAAGCATATGAACTAATAAAGACAAATTCAGGTAATTGAAAATAGTTAATTCATTTACGTTAGATTTGCTATCAGTCACCTTTAATTCTAATAGCATCTTCCTTGGATTTAGAATATCTGAGTTCAAATTCAGACTTCTGTATTTACTAGGTGTGACCTCAGGCAAGTTTTAATATTTTTTAAATAAACATTTTTGTGTCTTGGTTTCCTTTTCTGTAAAACAGAAATAATGTACATTACCTAACTCCTGTAATTGTTCTGGGAGCTAAGTGAGACAATATATGTAGCAGTGCTCAGCAAAAGGGACTGATACTGTCTAAACATCTAGCAAGTAATATTTCTATATCTTTTCAACCATCTCTCCCATATCTATCCACCCATCCATAGCCATTCATCTGTGTCTCCATCTATCCATCTTTTGAATGTTTCTAACAACATGAATTGATGATTTGTTTTTGTTTTACCACAGAATATGTACAACTTTTGAAGCAGAAGTTGAATTTAATTGGCCAGTGGGTGGGATAAGAGAAGACAGCCCTGAAGAACTAAGTTATGCACAGGGATCTAGAAGTTTTACTCTAAATCCTCTAGCTAAATGAGTATTTTTAATTTATTTCTGCTTATTTATTTAATAAAATTTATATAATTAGGCAGATACTGATAGAGTGTTTTCTTTGTGTAAAATATGTACTAGGTGCTGTGGGAATATAGGAGTCTAGTACTTGATTACATCTAAAAATATAATTAGAGTTTATATTTTTATATGTATATTTATATTACATTTATATTGTTTTAGACAGTATGCATTGTGTTGAATGGGTTATATTAAAAATAAAATTTCAGAGTACCTACTGGAAGAGATTAGAGAAGAAGGGTGGATCTAGCTACCTGGAATAGGCTCCATTAGGTTCCTAGTGATAAAAAAAGGTGCTCTCCTTTTGTTCTTCCAGTATTACCAATGCTTAAATACTGAATCCTAGATGTAGAAAGGAAGGAAAAAGTGAAAAAAGTAAACACAGAAAATTCTTTGACTATGCTTGGATTAGAGTATTTAGAATATCTAATTTGAATATTAAAAATAAAATTCAACAGGAAGCATATGAACTAATAAAGACAAATTCAGGTAATTGAAAATAGTTAATTCATTTACGTTAGATTTGCTATCAGTCACCTTTAATTCTAATAGCATCTTCCTTGGATTTAGAATATCTGAGTTCAAATTCAGACTTCTGTATTTACTAGGTGTGACCTCAGGCAAGTTTTAATATTTTTTAAATAAACATTTTTGTGTCTTGGTTTCCTTTTCTGTAAAACAGAAATAATGTACATTACCTAACTCCTGTAATTGTTCTGGGAGCTAAGTGAGACAATATATGTAGCAGTGCTCAGCAAAAGGGACTGATACTGTCTAAACATCTAGCAAGTAATATTTCTATATCTTTTCAACCATCTCTCCCATATCTATCCACCCATCCATAGCCATTCATCTGTGTCTCCATCTATCCATCTTTTGAATGTTTCTAACAACATGAATTGATGATTTGTTTTTGTTTTACCACAGAATATGTACAACTTTTGAAGCAGAAGTTGAATTTAATTGGCCAGTGGGTGGGATAAGAGAAGACAGCCCTGAAGAACTAAGTTATGCACAGGGATCTAGAAGTTTTACTCTAAATCCTCTAGCTAAATGAGTATTTTTAATTTATTTCTGCTTATTTATTTAATAAAATTTATATAATTAGGCAGATACTGATAGAGTGTTTTCTTTGTGTAAAATATGTACTAGGTGCTGTGGGAATATAGGAGTCTAGTACTTGATTACATCTAAAAATATAATTAGAGTTTATATTTTTATATGTATATTTATATTACATTTATATTGTTTTAGACAGTATGCATTGTGTTGAATGGGTTATATTAAAAATAAAATTTCAGAGTACCTACTGGAAGAGATTAGAGAAGAAGGGTGGATCTAGCTACCTGGAATAGGCTCCATTAGGTTCCTAGTGATAAAAAAGGAAGGTAAAGGAAATAGGGAGAAACAGGCAAAGGAAAGGCTGAGAGGCAGCAAAAAGTGAAGTCTATCAGTCTAGTAGACTAGAAGGTTAAAGTGTAGACTACTAGAAGATAAGCTTAGAAACATTGATTGGGTCTGAATGCAGGGCCTTGAATGCCAGAGTCAGGAGTTTGGACTTTTTCTGTCCTCAGGGGAGAGCCACTGATTTTTCTTGATCAAGGGAGTGGCTCAATACTGGGAGGGACAAGATTGATTTGGAGGTGGAGATAATGAAATTAAGAATATCTGTTTACAGTCTGTTGTAAGAGTCTAGGTATTGAAGTGTTAACAAAGCCCTCTATGGAAGGTGATTATAAGAATGAGAAACATTATTAAGAAAGAGTTAGTGGAGCTTAATGACAGGCTGGCAATGATGAGCAAGGATAAAAAAGAGGAGACAGGTCTAGTATTCATGTTTTGAAATTGGATGATTTTGAGCAGGATGCTTTCCTGGGTGTAAGTGAATGAGGGAGTGTGTTGAGGAATACGATTTTATTTATTTATTATTTTGATTGCACTGGATTTTTTTTTTTTTAATTTTGGCCTCTTTTATTGTTTATTTATTTATTTAGTCTCATTCATCTTTTATTCTTTGGCCTGTGTGGGCCTCCCATTGCAGTGGCCTCTCTCATTGTAGAGCACTGGCTCTGGATACAAGTACTCCAGAGCATTGGCTCCCAATTGGTCTCACTGGTCCAACCGCTCTGAGACATGTGGGATTTTCTCAGGCCAGGGACCGAACTGATGCCCCTTGCACTGCAAGGCAGACTCTTTACCCACTGGACCACCAGGAAAGCCCCTGCACTGGATCTTTGTTGCTATGCACGGGCATTCTCTGTTTGTGGAAAACTGGGGCAGGGCTACTCTCTAGTTGTGGTGCACAGGCTTCTCACTGCAGTGGCTTCTCTTATTGCAGAGCACAAAGTCTAGGTTGCTTGAGCAGGTTTCAGTAGTTGTGGTGCATGGGCTTGGTTGCCTTGAAGCATGTGGAATCTTCCTGGACCCAGGTTTGAACCCATGTCCCCGGTATTGGCAGGCAGATTCTTAACCATTGATCATCAATGAAGTCCCCTATAACTCTTTGTTTTGTTGAGTATGACACATCAAAGTAGATCTTGATAGAATCTTTTTTTTTTTTTTTTAAAGATTTATCTATTTATTTATTTACTTCGGGCGTGGGTCGGGTTGGGGAGGGAGGGGAGCGGGCGGGCCACTCTATGGGTCTTTCATTTCTCTATTTTCATTTGTCTTCGTTCTTTGGCTCCTGTGGGCCTCCCATCGCGGTGGCGACTGTCGTTGCAGAGCACTGGCTCTGGGCGCATGCGCTCCAGAGCTCCGGCTCGGTAGTTGGACACATCAGTCCAGCCGCTCCGCAGCATGTGGGATCTTCCCAGGCCAGGGCTCGAACCGGCGCCCCTTGCACTGCAAGGCGGTGTCCTTACCCACTGGACCACCAGGGGAAGCCCGATCTTGATAGAATCTTGATGTACTTTTCTAGCAGTCATTTGAGGACTGTTGTATTTCAGGGAGATGAGAGAGAGCTCATTGTTGGGGATATAGATATAAAAATAATGATTTAAATACGAAGGAATAAGACATTTGATGAAAAGAATATACATAAAGAATAATATTTAGGTTGACAGCATTAACACGTGAGTGGCATTTTATGTGATTAGAGGGGTATCTTAATTAAAAAACTATTTGCTGATCTCTCCTCTTTAATTTTCTGTTACTCTTCCACTCCCCAATATTGCCTATTATCTGCAATGTGTTGTGAAATATGCTGAACACTGAGGATCCATTAATGAACAAGACAGACCTAATCCCTATCCTCATGGAACATACAGAATAAACTTAAAAAAATAAAATCTTCTAATGTTGTCTCTTTTTCTCCATTTACCCTAGGCTTTTGATAACATTTATGTAAGCATTTGTCTCCCTGGGTCTAGAAGACATTCTCCAACAAGAGGCTTATTTTTCTTCTTTCTGTGAACACTTTTTATATTGTGGGAAATATTCTGTAGGATCATAATTTTAGGAACGTATTAAATTATTCATTGGTGAAGTTAAAAAAAATACTGATTGAACCCCCTTCTCATACCCCGCTGCCTTCTTTGCAGAGAAGTTTTTTATTGTGTTAAGCATATAAGTAAGATCCTTTGGGAAAAAAGTTTTTTGGCAAGGTGAAGGAAAAATATCTTTCCTTTAAAGCAATCTTATTTCTCACATTCAGATTTCTCTTAATGATATGAAATGTCTTTCAAATAATAATAAAACTTGTATCTGGACTTTAGACTCTGCCTTAATCCTGTTTCATCTATCCTTATTCTGCTTTTAATTTTGCCACATAGGCAACCCAGTGCCTTCATCTCACCCTTCCTCCACTCTTTCCTAATAAAACAGAGAAATGGTGGCCATTTCAGGTTTATAAAGGTAAACATATTCTTCTAAGGAATGATTTGTAAATACCTCAATTTAAAGGCAGAGATTTAAGGTCAGGGAATATTATGTTGTCAACGACCCTTACTTCATTACACTTTGCTCTTTGCTGTGCATACCCTTCTTTAACCGATTCATTTTTGAGTTAGAGGATTATAGATGAGATTATTTTAGAATAGTGGTAAATGAGAGAGAGCTCATTGTTGGGGATATAGATATAAAAATAATGATTTAAATACGAAGGAATAAGACATTTGATGAAAAGAATATACATAAAGAATAATATTTAGGTTGACAGCATTAACACGTGAGTGGCATTTTATGTGATTAGAGGGGTATCTTAATTAAAAAACTATTTGCTGATCTCTCCTCTTTAATTTTCTGTTACTCTTCCACTCCCCAATATTGCCTATTATCTGCAATGTGTTGTGAAATATGCTGAACACTGAGGATCCATTAATGAACAAGACAGACCTAATCCCTATCCTCATGGAACATACAGAATAAACTTAAAAAAATAAAATCTTCTAATGTTGTCTCTTTTTCTCCATTTACCCTAGGCTTTTGATAACATTTATGTAAGCATTTGTCTCCCTGGGTCTAGAAGACATTCTCCAACAAGAGGCTTATTTTTCTTCTTTCTGTGAACACTTTTTATATTGTGGGAAATATTCTGTAGGATCATAATTTTAGGAACGTATTAAATTATTCATTGGTGAAGTTAAAAAAAATACTGATTGAACCCCCTTCTCATACCCCGCTGCCTTCTTTGCAGAGAAGTTTTTTATTGTGTTAAGCATATAAGTAAGATCCTTTGGGAAAAAAGTTTTTTGGCAAGGTGAAGGAAAAATATCTTTCCTTTAAAGCAATCTTATTTCTCACATTCAGATTTCTCTTAATGATATGAAATGTCTTTCAAATAATAATAAAACTTGTATCTGGACTTTAGACTCTGCCTTAATCCTGTTTCATCTATCCTTATTCTGCTTTTAATTTTGCCACATAGGCAACCCAGTGCCTTCATCTCACCCTTCCTCCACTCTTTCCTAATAAAACAGAGAAATGGTGGCCATTTCAGGTTTATAAAGGTAAACATATTCTTCTAAGGAATGATTTGTAAATACCTCAATTTAAAGGCAGAGATTTAAGGTCAGGGAATATTATGTTGTCAACGACCCTTACTTCATTACACTTTGCTCTTTGCTGTGCATACCCTTCTTTAACCGATTCATTTTTGAGTTAGAGGATTATAGATGAGATTATTTTAGAATAGTGGTATCAGGCAAAAATGGAACTATCTGCAAGATATACTTTTCTGATGAAAAAGAGGACATTCTTTTTTTATTGAAGTATGATTGATTTACAGTGTTGTGTTTCAGGTGTACTGCAAAGTAATTCGTATGTGTATGTGTGTATGTGTGTGTGTGTGTGTATTCTTTTTGGATTATTTTCCATTATAGGTTATTACAAGATATTGAATATAACTCCCTGTGCTATATAGTAGGTCCTTGGTTTTTATCTATTTTATGTATAGTACTATATGCATGTTAATCTCAAACTCTTAAATTATCCCTATCTCCTTTCCCCTTTGGTAACTGTAAGTCTGTTTTCTATGTTTTTGAATGTATTTCTGTTTTATAAATAAGTTCATTTGTATCATTTTTTAAGATTTGATGTATAAATATCATATGATACTCGTCTTTCTCTGCTGACTTACTTCACTTAGTATGATAATCTCTAGGTCTGTCTATTTTGCTGCAAATGGCATTATTTCATTCTTTTTATGGCTGAATAATATTCCATTGTGTATATGAACCATGTTTTCCTTATCTATTCCTTGATTGACATTTTGGTTGCTTTCATGTCTTGGCTATTATAAATCGTGCTGCAATGAACATTGATGTGCATGTATCTTTTCAAACTAGAGTTTTTGTCTTTTCCGTATATATACTCAGGAATGGGATTGTTGGATCATAGAGTGTCTAATTTTACTTTGTTAAGGAACCTCAATACTTTTCTCCATAAGGCTGCATCAATTTACATTCCCATGTTTTCTCCATACCTTCTTCAGGATTTATTATTTGTAGACTTTTTGATGATGACCATTCTGACCAGTGTGAGGTGGTACCTGATTTTAGCTTTGATACACATTTTTTTTTCTAATAATTAGCAATGCTAAGGTATTTTCATGAAAAGGAGGACATTATTGATGAAAGAAGAAAACCCCTATGTTAGGGGTGCTTTGAAATGGGAAAGACAGTTTTTGCCATTTTGGGAAGAACGATGTAAATCTGAGTGCTTAAAACTTTGAGTTAGATATAAAATCATTTTAGTAAGAGCTTTTTTTTTTTTTAAAAAAAAGCATTATGACTGGAAAAACATTTATATTTATATAGATTACTTAGGAATCTCTAGCATGTGGGAAAAACATGTCAAATTTTCAGGGGGTTAATACTAACCAAGCTTTGGGTTACTGAAATCACTTTCATAGGGGGCCAATCTGGCCACCAAATTTGGAAAAGAATTCCAGATGCTGAGTGTCCCAGCAGTAAATAAAAATTGTTGACATGTATCCTATGCTTGGTCTTTTTTTTTTGTAAACGTGGATAGAGATACTAAGTCAATTTTCTGAAGTGAATTTTCAACCTCAAAAATACAGGTCACTTTAGAAGACAATAATAAGGCCTAACTTTTTTTTTTCTTTTAAGGAAAAATTAAGACAAAAGCTGTTGAAGTTTGAATAATACCTGTCTTTTTCAACTTGCTGAAAGGTTTTAGGCTAGAGAGTAATCTCTGAAAGCATAGTTTTTATAATGGTCCTGCTGCAGACATGCACTAACACTATCAGCAGAAATGCCAGTGATAAAATTTATAGGCCTTATGCTCTGTCTGGAAAGTTGTACTGCTTTTATGGTATTTGTGTTCAGTTTTTATTAATTGGTCTTTCTTTTTGTTTTCCATTTTAATTTACTGTAACACTAATAAAATTTGTTCTTAAATAGCAGATTGCATCACAGCATTCAGCATTAAAATGCACTCCTTTTTGGGGGAAGCCTATGGATTTGACTCCGATATACTCAGGAATGGGATTGTTGGCATGGCATTTTCAAAATTACTTTTCTCCATAAGGCTGCATCAATTTACATTCCCATGTTTTCTCCATACCTTCTTCAGGATTTATTATTTGTAGACTTTTTGATGATGACCATTCTGACCAGTGTGAGGTGGTACCTGATTTTAGCTTTGATACACATTTTTTTTTCTAATAATTAGCAATGCTAAGGTATTTTCATGAAAAGGAGGACATTATTGATGAAAGAAGAAAACCCCTATGTTAGGGGTGCTTTGAAATGGGAAAGACAGTTTTTGCCATTTTGGGAAGAACGATGTAAATCTGAGTGCTTAAAACTTTGAGTTAGATATAAAATCATTTTAGTAAGAGCTTTTTTTTTTTTTAAAAAAAAGCATTATGACTGGAAAAACATTTATATTTATATAGATTACTTAGGAATCTCTAGCATGTGGGAAAAACATGTCAAATTTTCAGGGGGTTAATACTAACCAAGCTTTGGGTTACTGAAATCACTTTCATAGGGGGCCAATCTGGCCACCAAATTTGGAAAAGAATTCCAGATGCTGAGTGTCCCAGCAGTAAATAAAAATTGTTGACATGTATCCTATGCTTGGTCTTTTTTTTTTGTAAACGTGGATAGAGATACTAAGTCAATTTTCTGAAGTGAATTTTCAACCTCAAAAATACAGGTCACTTTAGAAGACAATAATAAGGCCTAACTTTTTTTTTTCTTTTAAGGAAAAATTAAGACAAAAGCTGTTGAAGTTTGAATAATACCTGTCTTTTTCAACTTGCTGAAAGGTTTTAGGCTAGAGAGTAATCTCTGAAAGCATAGTTTTTATAATGGTCCTGCTGCAGACATGCACTAACACTATCAGCAGAAATGCCAGTGATAAAATTTATAGGCCTTATGCTCTGTCTGGAAAGTTGTACTGCTTTTATGGTATTTGTGTTCAGTTTTTATTAATTGGTCTTTCTTTTTGTTTTCCATTTTAATTTACTGTAACACTAATAAAATTTGTTCTTAAATAGCAGATTGCATCACAGCATTCAGCATTAAAATGCACTCCTTTTTGGGGGAAGCCAGATAGATGTGTTTACTCTGTAGAGAGATTTAGATTTGATTTTTTGTTTTCTTCATGGTAATTATGTTTGCACTTTGCTGATCACTAGTTGTGCATTATTACAATGGAAGGTGACAATTTGATTGTCTTCAATTGGAGAAACAAGTAATTTTATATTCACTAAGCTGTCAGGTAACACTAACTCACAGTACTAAGAGCTCCTGGCAGTGTGGCTTGGCACCTATATTTAACTACTTTGATGCTTGTGTAACCTCTGCTGAATCAGAAATACTTTGCCTGCTGGAAATGGTTTTCAGTGTTATACAATGAGGTTTTCATTAAGTAGACAAACTGAAAATGAACTGCAAAGCCACGGGTTGTTTCTCCCCTCCCCTTGTCCCTTCGTCCCTCCCTCTTTCTTCTCCTCCACCCTGTCCTGTTCCCCTCCCCTTCCCAGTCTCCCTAGTCCTCCTCTTATTTGATAGGAATCGGAAATTTATGTTATTTCATCACATGAAAGAGAGAAATTGCTGGCTTGCTTTATCTAACTAAAGGAGAATCTCAGAGATTAGCTTCTCTATATAATTTTGCTCACTGATACCATTTATTAGCCTCCACTTTTTGAAACTATATAGTATCAGCGTTCATTTTTATCTTTCTGCTGGCAATATTAATAAGTGAAAATACAGGTGACAGCTTCCCACCTACCCTTTCTGAGAAATTATTGTTCTGGTTTATAATTTTCTATTGATACTTGAATAGGATATCCTGTAGTTGGGCTTTCACACTAGTGAATTCGTTTCAAGCTAACAAAGACATGTTGGTATTCACTTTAAAAATTATGGTTTGCCTTTCATGTGAAGAGGAGATTCAAAGTGAATGAATTTAAATAAATTCATTTTACTATTATTTTAGACAGCTTTCTTTCACTCAAGTCAAATACAAGTCTTTCATTTGAGCTATAAAATCATTGCGTGTGATTAAAATTCTCTTAGTAAGAGTGTATTTATAGTAGCCATTGTTTGGTTTTGCTCTTATTGTTAGATGCCTGACTTTATTTATATATTTTGGGTCCGGCTTTCCAAAGTAAAGCTCTCAACAAGATACTGGTAGATAAGTTTTGAGAAAAACTCAAAATTATTTCTGTCAAGCAAAAAGTATAGATACAGTTTGCATGAAGGCAAGTTGTTTTGATCCCAGAAGGAAACTGGATACTCAGAGAGACATGTAATAATTATAGGTTTATCCATAAGGCAATAGCAACAGCGTAGTATAGAATAACCAATTGAAACAAAAAGCTGTCAGGTAACACTAACTCACAGTACTAAGAGCTCCTGGCAGTGTGGCTTGGCACCTATATTTAACTACTTTGATGCTTGTGTAACCTCTGCTGAATCAGAAATACTTTGCCTGCTGGAAATGGTTTTCAGTGTTATACAATGAGGTTTTCATTAAGTAGACAAACTGAAAATGAACTGCAAAGCCACGGGTTGTTTCTCCCCTCCCCTTGTCCCTTCGTCCCTCCCTCTTTCTTCTCCTCCACCCTGTCCTGTTCCCCTCCCCTTCCCAGTCTCCCTAGTCCTCCTCTTATTTGATAGGAATCGGAAATTTATGTTATTTCATCACATGAAAGAGAGAAATTGCTGGCTTGCTTTATCTAACTAAAGGAGAATCTCAGAGATTAGCTTCTCTATATAATTTTGCTCACTGATACCATTTATTAGCCTCCACTTTTTGAAACTATATAGTATCAGCGTTCATTTTTATCTTTCTGCTGGCAATATTAATAAGTGAAAATACAGGTGACAGCTTCCCACCTACCCTTTCTGAGAAATTATTGTTCTGGTTTATAATTTTCTATTGATACTTGAATAGGATATCCTGTAGTTGGGCTTTCACACTAGTGAATTCGTTTCAAGCTAACAAAGACATGTTGGTATTCACTTTAAAAATTATGGTTTGCCTTTCATGTGAAGAGGAGATTCAAAGTGAATGAATTTAAATAAATTCATTTTACTATTATTTTAGACAGCTTTCTTTCACTCAAGTCAAATACAAGTCTTTCATTTGAGCTATAAAATCATTGCGTGTGATTAAAATTCTCTTAGTAAGAGTGTATTTATAGTAGCCATTGTTTGGTTTTGCTCTTATTGTTAGATGCCTGACTTTATTTATATATTTTGGGTCCGGCTTTCCAAAGTAAAGCTCTCAACAAGATACTGGTAGATAAGTTTTGAGAAAAACTCAAAATTATTTCTGTCAAGCAAAAAGTATAGATACAGTTTGCATGAAGGCAAGTTGTTTTGATCCCAGAAGGAAACTGGATACTCAGAGAGACATGTAATAATTATAGGTTTTCCATAGGCAGTCAGTCAGACAGGCCAGTCATTAGGCTGGTTGCCTGCATCTTCCAGCAGATACTAACCAATTAGACAGAGGTCGTTACGTGATGTAACATTATCAGGAGAAACAATTCATGAGTCAAAACATTCCAAGACATATGAGCTCTAGTCCAAAGAACAGTCTTAAGCTATATAAAGTGACAGCAATATTGTCAGCTAAATATAAACTCTAGAAACACAAACTTTGATGACTTGAGAAGAATCTGTTCCAGGTAGTTCCTGTTTTGTAAGAACCTCAGAAGGCCTTTGAAGACAACTTTGGAGCTTTGGTGTGAAAAATTAGAAGCCTTAGATAAGTCAAATTCCATTAAGCCCCTTCTTAGACATACTTCAAGGGCTTCAAGCGTATTTCATTTGCCTCATCATTATTGATTTGACAGCTAACTCAAATTAGTGAATTTTCTTCAATAATAAATATTGTCTGTATATGTTGCCATATATGCTCTAAAAGAGCCAATACAAACTTTATAGGTTTATAGCTCTCCAACGTAGCTCTGAAAGCTGGAATCGTCTCATTTGCATATTAAGGAGAGGGAGGAGGGGGTAAACGCTAGAGAAGCAAAGGGAAGTTTGGAAGTGGCCTGAGGGACAGGCGGCAGTGCTGGATAAAACATTGCAGAGAATCAATAACAGCCCTTAGGCTCTACCTGAATGAAGTGGGGGAGGAAAGTTTCCAGAGAGGAAAATTTTAGAAGGTTTACCTTCATTTTAATGCCTGGAATAAGGCCTGCCCCAATACTTAAATGTGGGAATTAGAGGTTCAGGAAGAGAAATTTTAAATCATCCTTTGCCCTAGGCTGAGTGGACTGACATCTTTTGTAAATGTGGGATTTATAGTAGCCATTGTTTGGTTTTGCTCTTATTGTTAGATGCCTGACTTTATTTATATATTTTGGGTCCGCTTTCCAAAGTAAAGCTCTCAACAAGATACTGGTAGATAAGTTTTGAGAAAAACTCAAAATTATTTCTGTCAAGCAAAAAGTATAGATACAGTTTGCATGAAGGCAAGTTGTTTTGATCCCAGAAGGAAACTGGATACTCAGAGAGACATGTAATAATTATAGGTTTTCCATAGGCAGTCAGTCAGACAGGCCAGTCATTAGGCTGGTTGCCTGCATCTTCCAGCAGATACTAACCAATTAGACAGAGGTCGTTACGTGATGTAACATTATCAGGAGAAACAATTCATGAGTCAAAACATTCCAAGACATATGAGCTCTAGTCCAAAGAACAGTCTTAAGCTATATAAAGTGACAGCAATATTGTCAGCTAAATATAAACTCTAGAAACACAAACTTTGATGACTTGAGAAGAATCTGTTCCAGGTAGTTCCTGTTTTGTAAGAACCTCAGAAGGCCTTTGAAGACAACTTTGGAGCTTTGGTGTGAAAAATTAGAAGCCTTAGATAAGTCAAATTCCATTAAGCCCCTTCTTAGACATACTTCAAGGGCTTCAAGCGTATTTCATTTGCCTCATCATTATTGATTTGACAGCTAACTCAAATTAGTGAATTTTCTTCAATAATAAATATTGTCTGTATATGTTGCCATATATGCTCTAAAAGAGCCAATACAAACTTTATAGGTTTATAGCTCTCCAACGTAGCTCTGAAAGCTGGAATCGTCTCATTTGCATATTAAGGAGAGGGAGGAGGGGGTAAACGCTAGAGAAGCAAAGGGAAGTTTGGAAGTGGCCTGAGGGACAGGCGGCAGTGCTGGATAAAACATTGCAGAGAATCAATAACAGCCCTTAGGCTCTACCTGAATGAAGTGGGGGAGGAAAGTTTCCAGAGAGGAAAATTTTAGAAGGTTTACCTTCATTTTAATGCCTGGAATAAGGCCTGCCCCAATACTTAAATGTGGGAATTAGAGGTTCAGGAAGAGAAATTTTAAATCATCCTTTGCCCTAGGCTGAGTGGACTGACATCTTTTGTAAGGGTTCCTGGGTATTGTGCATTTTGGCAGCTGAATATATCTGTTACTCATGCTCCTTAAAATGAGAGGCACTGTGTTATATTTTTGGAAAATTAGTTGTTTATTTCTCAGTATCAAATCAATTGCAGCGTTAGGTTAACAGTAAAGTATCTGATTGAAATAAGTCTACCTTGGTAGCCTGGGGCTGAGTTGCAAAAATAAATGTGAATGTTGGCCTGAATTTTTAATTTTTTCTTTAAGTAAACCAACTATTAAATGTTGCTTTATGTTCAAAACAGGGCTTCTTTTGAGTAAATGTAGCACACCTAAGAAGTGAATGCCATTTGATAATAATCTTAGGAGTAATGAAAACATCAATAAAAACACACAGGTTAAAAATATTGTTCTAATAAATTCAGTGGCTCCTTTGGAGAATTATATCAGTCCCAAATGATAGTATTGCAATGAAATTTTTCCAAGCAATGGTAAAAAGGAGAAGAAAGTAATTTCAAGTGACTGTGCCTTATGAGAAAGTTGTTTTTAAAATATTCTAACTTTTAGACATTACAAATGATGTTAAAGAAAAATAACACTATCAAATAAGGAAGATTTTAAGTTTTGGAAAGTAAGGTTTTTCTGAGGTACAGGTCTTAATGTGTAGATATCCAGTCTTCACCATTTTACCCAGTCTTGGCCCAGCAAATCTTATTTCTTATTAAACAATATAAGATAAACTCACTGTCTGAGTAGGCTGGTAATGGTCTAAACATTCAGATTTTACACTGGGGATGTGGAGTAAAATAATTATAATCTTCCTAGAAGCATGCCTACTGGCTTCCTAGAAAACTTTATCAATTACTGGGGACTTTATCTCCTACAATCTCATTTTCAAAAGTCCTAAGCCCTGAAGTTCTTCCCAATGGCTGGCATCCTGGAAATTCATTTGATCTGCTGGGCAGAGACATTTCAAACTCGGGGAACACATGATGGGAATTTAGTTTTATGTTGCATCCTAAATATCGAAGGTTTACCTTCATTTTAATGCCTGGAATAAGGCCTGCCCCAATACTTAAATGTGGGAATTAGAGGTTCAGGAAGAGAAATTTTAAATCATCCTTTGCCCTAGGCTGAGTGGACTGACATCTTTTGTAAGGGTTCCTGGGTATTGTGCATTTTGGCAGCTGAATATATCTGTTACTCATGCTCCTTAAAATGAGAGGCACTGTGTTATATTTTTGGAAAATTAGTTGTTTATTTCTCAGTATCAAATCAATTGCAGCGTTAGGTTAACAGTAAAGTATCTGATTGAAATAAGTCTACCTTGGTAGCCTGGGGCTGAGTTGCAAAAATAAATGTGAATGTTGGCCTGAATTTTTAATTTTTTCTTTAAGTAAACCAACTATTAAATGTTGCTTTATGTTCAAAACAGGGCTTCTTTTGAGTAAATGTAGCACACCTAAGAAGTGAATGCCATTTGATAATAATCTTAGGAGTAATGAAAACATTAAAAAAAAACACACAGGTTAAAAATATTGTTCTAATAAATTCAGTGGCTCCTTTGGAGAATTATATCAGTCCCAAATGATAGTATTGCAATGAAATTTTTCCAAGCAATGGTAAAAAGGAGAAGAAAGTAATTTCAAGTGACTGTGCCTTATGAGAAAGTTGTTTTTAAAATATTCTAACTTTTAGACATTACAAATGATGTTAAAGAAAAATAACACTATCAAATAAGGAAGATTTTAAGTTTTGGAAAGTAAGGTTTTTCTGAGGTACAGGTCTTAATGTGTAGATATCCAGTCTTCACCATTTTACCCAGTCTTGGCCCAGCAAATCTTATTTCTTATTAAACAATATAAGATAAACTCACTGTCTGAGTAGGCTGGTAATGGTCTAAACATTCAGATTTTACACTGGGGATGTGGAGTAAAATAATTATAATCTTCCTAGAAGCATGCCTACTGGCTTCCTAGAAAACTTTATCAATTACTGGGGACTTTATCTCCTACAATCTCATTTTCAAAAGTCCTAAGCCCTGAAGTTCTTCCCAATGGCTGGCATCCTGGAAATTCATTTGATCTGCTGGGCAGAGACATTTCAAACTCGGGGAACACATGATGGGAATTTAGTTTTATGTGTCCCAAAAATATGTAATTCTCTTCGGAGATTTTACTTGATAATAACTATGCCCCAGAAAACCATCTTGTTTAACCAATGTGATAAGTTGACAATGTAGTTTTTCTCTCTGATTATAATGTACTCTGTGTAGTCAATACACTGGTACCATGTGAGTGTAATTTCCTCTTTTATTTTATCTCCAATGCACTGTATTATAAATAAACAGTTAAAAAAAAACACCAAACAAATCTGTTGCATCTCCTTTTAAGATTGTACCACTGTAGACACTTGTTCTAGTAAAGTAGAATTGGGCGCATTTGATTGCATTTAAATTTTTCATGTTTCAGCAGTTTGGCTGGGAGCACAGTAAAGAAAAATCCCATGAGCGAGGATAGTTTAGAATAATAGAACTTGATTTTGTGTATTATAGCGGCAACATTTGCGCTGCTTTAGTTAGGGTTGTGTCAGCACTTCCATTATAAACCCCTGTTTTCAGGGGGTATAACTAGGGAGATTTTTTTTTTAATACAAATTAAAAAAAAAACAATTGATTTGAATGATTTTTAAGTTATAATAGTGCAAAAATAAAACAAAGTTAAGTCATATAGACATTGACCATTGCACAAAGATTTTAATGCTTTTGCTTATTAGTTGTATATGACAGCCACTAAAGTAAGATACTACTCTAATATGAGGGGATGAAAGTTTTTGTAATGAAAAATTACCGACATGAAGATTAAAAATAAAGATAAGCATCCCATGTGGTAGTTTAAAACATTAAAGCAAGTATATATTTGGTTTGTGAGTTTCTAAAGGAGAGTAGCCATGCTGCCATGATTATAGCAAAGGCATTACCAGAAGTCAAGTATCTTTGCAGCTTCTAGAATACCGTTTTGTTGGTCTAGGGAAAGGGACAGCTAAGGTAAAGAACTGAAATAAACGAGTATGTAATCAGTAAATTGAAGGATTCTATAACAAAATAACTGTGCAAAATAACCAGTAAATTGAATCTGATAGTCAAGAAATCTAAGACATTTAATAAACTGCATTTCAAAGAATTTGTGCTTCATTTTCCTCTTCTAAAAAATGACTTTCCTGGGGAACACATGATGGGAATTTAGTTTTATGTGTCCCAAAAATATGTAATTCTCTTCGGAGATTTTACTTGATAATAACTATGCCCCAGAAAACCATCTTGTTTAACCAATGTGATAAGTTGACAATGTAGTTTTTCTCTCTGATTATAATGTACTCTGTGTAGTCAATACACTGGTACCATGTGAGTGTAATTTCCTCTTTTATTTTATCTCCAATGCACTGTATTATAAATAAACAGTTAAAAAAAAACACCAAACAAATCTGTTGCATCTCCTTTTAAGATTGTACCACTGTAGACACTTGTTCTAGTAAAGTAGAATTGGGCGCATTTGATTGCATTTAAATTTTTCATGTTTCAGCAGTTTGGCTGGGAGCACAGTAAAGAAAAATCCCATGAGCGAGGATAGTTTAGAATAATAGAACTTGATTTTGTGTATTATAGCGGCAACATTTGCGCTGCTTTAGTTAGGGTTGTGTCAGCACTTCCATTATAAACCCCTGTTTTCAGGGGGTATAACTAGGGAGATTTTTTTTTTAATACAAATTAAAAAAAAAACAATTGATTTGAATGATTTTTAAGTTATAATAGTGCAAAAATAAAACAAAGTTAAGTCATATAGACATTGACCATTGCACAAAGATTTTAATGCTTTTGCTTATTAGTTGTATATGACAGCCACTAAAGTAAGATACTACTCTAATATGAGGGGATGAAAGTTTTTGTAATGAAAAATTACCGACATGAAGATTAAAAATAAAGATAAGCATCCCATGTGGTAGTTTAAAACATTAAAGCAAGTATATATTTGGTTTGTGAGTTTCTAAAGGAGAGTAGCCATGCTGCCATGATTATAGCAAAGGCATTACCAGAAGTCAAGTATCTTTGCAGCTTCTAGAATACCGTTTTGTTGGTCTAGGGAAAGGGACAGCTAAGGTAAAGAACTGAAATAAACGAGTATGTAATCAGTAAATTGAAGGATTCTATAACAAAATAACTGTGCAAAATAACCAGTAAATTGAATCTGATAGTCAAGAAATCTAAGACATTTAATAAACTGCATTTCAAAGAATTTGTGCTCATTTTCCTTTTAAAAATGCAAGAAAATTACCATCCAAAACAAAAAACTGACCTTCAAAAAAAGACAAACATGAAACAAGCCCAATGACTTATATCAAAAGGGAATGTTTACAGTGAAGCAATGCCTAGCTAAAAGAACAGGAATCATCTTTTTCTCTGCTAACAACATATTGAGAGCTATAGTAAACACAAAAAATTAAATAAAATATGATATGGAAAAGTATTCTTAGAACAAAAAAATGTGAATCCCTTTGCTAAAGGAAGAGATTTGGAAGTTGACTGTGCCTTCCTTGGTTGTTAACTATTATTATCTATCCCTTTCCCCTCCTTGTCCATTAATGAAGGTGTGAACTGAGGATGAACAGTCAGATTTAATATTGCTTTTTTGTTGGCAGCCTATCTTTGATTTGCAACCTTGATACACATTTGTATTTGTAGGTGCAAAATAAAAGACAAATTGTGTGATGTTACAAATTGGTAGCTTTTCTGAATGGTCACTGGAGGAATCACCAGAAGACTGTTGATGAAGTAGAGGTGAAGCCTTTCCTCACTAATTGTATTCAGCGTGTAATTTCTAAACTTCCCTCTGAATTTTGATTTTCAATTAACACTCCCCATTTGAAGATAATTTTCTATTTAATGTAATTGCAGGAAATAATTTATTGGCTGATTAAGACTGAGGGCCCAGCCTTCCTTAAGAAAACACTCTAACAAACCAGCCTTTAAACTCAACCCATAGCTTTGGACAGATTTAGTCTATTTTTACAGCTGCATGGTTGTGTTTAATTAGGATTGTGCACTGTTGTTCATTGGTGCAGTTTATAGTTGAAATTATTCTTAAGAGACTTTTCATTTTGGGTTTTGTGTCATGATTAATTTATACTAAACCAGCAATCATAGATATTGCTATTGGAAGGAGCCAAGTCACTTTATAATAAGAGGATGTTTGTTGGGGAACCAAAGTCACTCTGAGTTTTGGATTATGACTTTCAATTGTATTTAGCTGTTTAAAAAATAGCAGTAAATTCATTCTTTTGTCTTTAATGTGAATGATTACATTATTGGTACTGTTATTATCTGAACTATGAAAACACTCTTGTTTATGGCAAGCTCTTGATAAACTTGCAGAACAGTTATAATTTGCCTGGTTTTACTGTAGTGATTATGAGGCTAATGAAGTAAGTTCTAGATGATTCCTGTATGCTAAGAAACATCCTTTGGTATCATTTTCTGTAAGTTTGTATACATTTCTCCATTTATCAGTATAGATAGAAATTAGTCAGGGATATACTCACCTAATTCCTTGATATAGTACTCTTTAGAACATTTTATTTCTTTCTCCTCAAAGAAACATAGATACACTTCTGTGCTTTCTTCCATATTGTTTTCTAGCATCAAGTCTATTGAATTAAATTTTTATTATTTATAGAATTATTATTATAAGTATGTATCAGCATTTTAATATGTTTCAAAGCACTTCAAAAGCCTGTAATACTTTTATTTAGAACTGTGCATAATTAGATTAGCTGATCTTATATTAATTTTTTTCACTGTAGGATACTAAATCTGAGCCCCCTCATTAATTGTGAGAAATTTAGCATTAGCTGTTAAATCCTATGTGAAACATGGGCTGCTACATAAAAACTACTGTTTAAATTGGAATTAACTTAATTATTTTTCTTTGCACTTGATATTTCCTTCACTGCAATATTCATGAAAGCATGTGACAGATTTGTAAATTTAACTGTTAATCTCAGATTTCTAGACCCTTTAATCAGTATTTATTTGTCTGTAGAAACAGTACTAGCAAGTTAATGATTTGCTAATTTGAAAAATGCTCATGTGGTTTCCTATGTTAACTGATTTGTGCATTTTTTAAAAAATGGTATGAAATCAATTAATGTTAAAGAGCAATTAAGGTGGAGATTTTATTCCTTTCGTTACACAGCAATTTTAGGGCTAAATATGCTATAAAATAAAAACAATGTAAAGTTTTAGAAAATTATTCAATTGCCTCTTTTAAGTTATAAACTCGTGGTGATTTTATCTCTAGGCATAAGTGCTAGGAAAATCATCTTGGTAAAGTGATATTTTAAAAGTTTTGAAATTCTGTTTAGTAATCATGATTTTCTGATTGTACATGAAAGCACAGAATGAAGACCTTGTACTGAGTGTGTTGATGTTTGCTTGTGGGTACATAGAAGAAAGTTCAGTAATTGGTTTTGGAGTTTTAAAAATATTATGAATAGTAGGCATTTTACTATTTTTATAGTAAATGTTTTGAATCTTATATGTACTTTCTAATATAAAATAGAGGCATAGTTATTTCATATACTCAATTAAAATGTCACAAAATTGCCTTATGACTTATCCAGCACTATCAACCTCTCAGCAATATATCACTTAAAGTTACAGCAGTTGACACAGCTTTAAAGTCTTTACAAAAAGATCAGATTGGCACTAATCAGTGTTACACCTGGGACTCATAATATTAATATAATGTGTAAACTAAGAAGTCTGGACCAAATTTGTTTAGAATTTTCATCATAGATTACCTACTCTCCTGATTATCTGATTATATTTTCTTCCATAGACTTCCTTTGTTTCTATTTATAAAGCACCAGAGAAATTTAGATACTTGTAATTTCAATTCATGCTCCCACTGGCTCATCTGATGTTTGTCTTTTCATTTTTTTCATCACTAGCCATCAACTGAATTACTCTTCATAGTCTAGTTGGGACAACTGAGAGGAAAACTTGCACACATATATATACTATGCATTATGAAAACTTATGCCGTAAAAAATTCATTTGTGAATTGGTAAAGAAGAAAAGGTACAGCAATTACTTGGAAGTTGGCATTTGTGAATTGGTAAAGAAGAAAAGTAATCTCAGATTTCTAGACCCTTTAATCAGTATTTATTTGTCTGTAGAAACAGTACTAGCAAGTTAATGATTTGCTAATTTGAAAAATGCTCATGTGGTTTCCTATGTTAACTGATTTGTGCATTTTTTAAAAAATGGTATGAAATCAATTAATGTTAAAGAGCAATTAAGGTGGAGATTTTATTCCTTTCGTTACACAGCAATTTTAGGGCTAAATATGCTATAAAATAAAAACAATGTAAAGTTTTAGAAAATTATTCAATTGCCTCTTTTAAGTTATAAACTCGTGGTGATTTTATCTCTAGGCATAAGTGCTAGGAAAATCATCTTGGTAAAGTGATATTTTAAAAGTTTTGAAATTCTGTTTAGTAATCATGATTTTCTGATTGTACATGAAAGCACAGAATGAAGACCTTGTACTGAGTGTGTTGATGTTTGCTTGTGGGTACATAGAAGAAAGTTCAGTAATTGGTTTTGGAGTTTTAAAAATATTATGAATAGTAGGCATTTTACTATTTTTATAGTAAATGTTTTGAATCTTATATGTACTTTCTAATATAAAATAGAGGCATAGTTATTTCATATACTCAATTAAAATGTCACAAAATTGCCTTATGACTTATCCAGCACTATCAACCTCTCAGCAATATATCACTTAAAGTTACAGCAGTTGACACAGCTTTAAAGTCTTTACAAAAAGATCAGATTGGCACTAATCAGTGTTACACCTGGGACTCATAATATTAATATAATGTGTAAACTAAGAAGTCTGGACCAAATTTGTTTAGAATTTTCATCATAGATTACCTACTCTCCTGATTATCTGATTATATTTTCTTCCATAGACTTCCTTTGTTTCTATTTATAAAGCACCAGAGAAATTTAGATACTTGTAATTTCAATTCATGCTCCCACTGGCTCATCTGATGTTTGTCTTTTCATTTTTTTTTTCATCACTAGCCATCAACTGAATTACTCTTCATAGTCTAGTTGGGACAACTGAGAGGAAAACTTGCACACATATATATACTATGCATTATGAAAACTTATGCCGTAAAAAATTCATTTGTGAATTGGTAAAGAAGAAAAGGTACAGCAATTACTTGGAAGTTGGCTGAGTTAAAAGCAAAGAGGAAAGAGGAACAGATAAGCTAAGAGTTCTTTTTCAGTGATTTAGAGTTAAATACTTCTGAAGTTAGAGAACTTTCCTTTTTTTTCTGAATTAGTCAAATATAAAGGATGGTTTATTCTTTTGTCATTTTCAGCCCTTTTTAAAATTCATGCTTTTACCTTATTTTGCAGAAGAATGTCTTCCAAGCAAGCCACCTCTCCATTTGCCTGTGCAGCTGATGGAGAGGAAGCAATGACCCAAGATTTGACCTCAAGGGAAAAGGAAGAGGGCAGTGATCAACATGTGGCCTCCCATCTGTCCCTGCACCCCATAATGCACAACAAACCTCACTCTGAGGAGCTACCAACACTTGTCAATACCATTCAACAGGATGCTGACTGGGACAGTGTTCTGTCGTCTCAGCAAAGAATGGTGAGCTTTTAGAATCTGGCCACTATCACTAAGGGTGCCTGTTATTATGGGCTTGTTACAAATATGTGTTTTAGAGAAAGCTCAAAATCCATAGCGTTAGAGTTATTTGTGCTCAGGCCATGAAGACAACTACCATGTCTATTATTAATAGAGTAGTTAATGCAATATTGGAAAATGGTTTGTGGTTTACTTTTTGTCCATTATTAGGTCAACTTGCCAAAAGGTATTTCATTTAATTTTGAGAGAGATTTGGTTATCTTATTCTCTGATTCTCTGTATTTAAGGTGGTGAATTTGATAATACCACAGAAAATACCATATGGTCCAATAAAGTGTGGCTGTGTGTTAATATTGAAACATTATAATAAGCAAACATATCTACGTGAATGAGGACATAGAGTGAATACATCTTCAGTGAGGAAATGCAAGTATTTATCATTTTAACAGTCATTCTTGATTAATAACAAAGCTTTTCTCACTTATGTGCCTATATATTAATTTCAAAAGGATATGCAAAGCTCCTAAGTATCATTCAATCAAACTGTAGGAGTTTGCCCTAAAGGTAGAAACAGCATCAAATACATGCAATGTATTAGCCAACTTCCCATGTTAAATTCTACCTGTAGCCATCAAAACAAGACATGATAATAAGTGACATTACTTATTTAGCTTAAAGCAAGAACTGACCAAAATCTTAACATGTTTTACTAGATTAGGAATTTCAAACCCTGTTTTACATGTCTTAACTCTTGGTTAAATTAATGAAAAATATTTTAAGTGGAAAATGAGGAAAACTTTTGTCCCTTAATAGAAAATTAGGTAATATTTTAAAATGCCTTATAACATATTTAAAAATTCTTGCTCTATGCTGTTGTCTCAATACCAGTTCAGAGACTTACTTCCATAATTTATGGAGGCAGACATTTTTCTTTTTCAGATGATTGCACAGGCACAATTAGTACTCTGAAACAGTAAGTGAGAAATAGAGAATTGGAGTAGGCCAACTGTTCTAATGATGATTCAGAGGGGATCATACAATTACACCCACTTGAAGATTTGTTTTCCTTGTGTAGGGAAAAGAGAGAAGGTATAGTAAAGCAAGGCTAAAAGTCTGTTTTTCTTATTGAACTTAAGTCATGCATTTTGTACCTCCAGTATGAGTAAATAGATATCCAGTCACTACCACTGGTTTTTTGTCAAGATAACAGAGCTGTGTTTTATTTTTATTTCAACAAATGAGTATAGAGCACTTCCTCTGAGCCCAGCATTCAGCTCTATAGTAAACAAAGTGTGTGTGGTTATGCCTTCATAGAACTTGTATCTAGGAGAGGGAACAGAAATTAAATAAATATACACACAAAAATATATTTAAACTTGTGATATGTGTTAAGAGAAAAAAGAACAGAATACTATGTGAGAACATAATGAAAGAAACCTAATTAAAATGGATGCCTAGGAATGCTTCCTCTGACCTAAGGATGATAGGAACTAGCCAGGCAAAACATAGAAGAAAGAGTAAAAATAGCAGAGGGAACATCCTGTATGAAGTATCTGAGGTAAGAAAAGTAGAGCTGAGTTTCAGAAAATGAAAGATAATCCTTGTAACTGAAGTGTAATGAGTGAAGGTACAATGTAGCATTGGCCATGGTTGGAAAGCAGATAGCATTATGGAAGTAAGATTTATTCTAAGCAGAATGTGAAGTCCTTGGAGGGTTTAAGGACATTTCCAGAAGAGAATTCTGACTATATTATGAATAGCTGGGAAGGAAGAAGAGTGTCAGGAGAAACATCTGCTGGGGAGCTATTTCAGAAATCCAGGTAAGAGATTATGGCGGCTTGCATTATTGTGGAGGCAGATGAGATAGAGAGAAGGGATAAGGTCAAGATATAGTTTAGCTTTTATGCCAGGTTTGATTTGTACTTGTGGACAAATCAAAATAACTCCACTGGAAAATACAGGTTGAAGCAGAAATAATACAGTTCAAGTTTTACATCTTTAAGAGCACTCTCTACATTTTTCTTGTTAGAATTTAATTTGTGTATTAGAAAGTGCAAAAGTGCTTCAGTGAGTTATTCTCAAAGTTTTATGTGTTAATATTTTGTCAGAAAATAGATACTAATAATTTGCTTACCAAATTTATATTAAGTGAGATTTATGATAGTACAAGATAGTTTAAATATACAAATATGTTATATGAACATAAAAGAAATCATACTTGCTGGAAATGTTTTCAAACTTTCATTCTTTTCTGATATCAATCATTATTTTCCACGGGAGCCTTTGTGTATTCTGAATGTCTGGAAACCAAAATATTTTGTTATAGCTCCCAGTCTATAGTATTTCCCAGCTGTGTACTTATATGGTAGAATAAAAGGATTTAACAATTGGGAAATAGCAGCTGCATTTGGAAATTCCCTTTCTGTGCTTCCTTTTCATTTGATAGATTCAATAATGTATAACAAGTGTAACATCATGCCTGTAATGACTTATACCCCAAGTATCATATCTCTGTCCAAGTTTTCTTTGTAGCAAAGGAAAACAATAGAAGAATTTTAGGTTTCTGGACAGTCTTGCAAACCTATGTACAGAGAATGTGAGTGCCGGAGTAGGGTAACTGTGGCTAGAGTAAAATTTAAGCATCATTTTTGCCTCTTTCTACACTGAAATAAATTGAATCCAGAGGAATTGTTATGAAGTTAAGTGAAACTTGTAGTTCTCTTCAATGAATCCTGTTTGTCAAGCATTGTAATTGAACCTCATAAAATCAGCGTGCAGCAATAGGAAACAACAGAGACATGTGACATGGGTGAGGAAGAAAATGGGATGATGGGAAATCTAGGAGGCAGGCAAATGACAGGTACTATGGGATATCATAGGCTACAGTGAGGTGCTTGGTTTACTTCAGGTCACAGAAGAAGAAGCATCTGGAGGACTTTAAGTAGGAGACTATCATGGTCTGATTGATTCTATTTTTAAAAGGTCATATTAGCTGCTGTGTACAGAATGGGTTGCAAGAGAAACATCTGCTGGGGAGATTTCAAAAAGAGAATTATGGCGGCTTGCATTTTTAGGTTTCAAGATATAGTTTAGCTTTTATGCCAGGTTTGATTTGTACTTGTGGACAAATCAAAATAACTCCACTGGAAAATACAGGTTGAAGCAGAAATAATACAGTTCAAGTTTTACATCTTTAAGAGCACTCTCTACATTTTTCTTGTTAGAATTTAATTTGTGTATTAGAAAGTGCAAAAGTGCTTCAGTGAGTTATTCTCAAAGTTTTATGTGTTAATATTTTGTCAGAAAATAGATACTAATAATTTGCTTACCAAATTTATATTAAGTGAGATTTATGATAGTACAAGATAGTTTAAATATACAAATATGTTATATGAACATAAAAGAAATCATACTTGCTGGAAATGTTTTCAAACTTTCATTCTTTTCTGATATCAATCATTATTTTCCACGGGAGCCTTTGTGTATTCTGAATGTCTGGAAACCAAAATATTTTGTTATAGCTCCCAGTCTATAGTATTTCCCAGCTGTGTACTTATATGGTAGAATAAAAGGATTTAACAATTGGGAAATAGCAGCTGCATTTGGAAATTCCCTTTCTGTGCTTCCTTTTCATTTGATAGATTCAATAATGTATAACAAGTGTAACATCATGCCTGTAATGACTTATACCCCAAGTATCATATCTCTGTCCAAGTTTTCTTTGTAGCAAAGGAAAACAATAGAAGAATTTTAGGTTTCTGGACAGTCTTGCAAACCTATGTACAGAGAATGTGAGTGCCGGAGTAGGGTAACTGTGGCTAGAGTAAAATTTAAGCATCATTTTTGCCTCTTTCTACACTGAAATAAATTGAATCCAGAGGAATTGTTATGAAGTTAAGTGAAACTTGTAGTTCTCTTCAATGAATCCTGTTTGTCAAGCATTGTAATTGAACCTCATAAAATCAGCGTGCAGCAATAGGAAACAACAGAGACATGTGACATGGGTGAGGAAGAAAATGGGATGATGGGAAATCTAGGAGGCAGGCAAATGACAGGTACTATGGGATATCATAGGCTACAGTGAGGTGCTTGGTTTACTTCAGGTCACAGAAGAAGAAGCATCTGGAGGACTTTAAGTAGGAGACTATCATGGTCTGATTGATTCTATTTTTAAAAGGTCATATTAGCTGCTGTGTACAGAATGGGTTGCAAGAGATAACACCAGAAACAAGGGCACTTATTAAGAAAACTGGTGCAGTAGTTTAGGTGAGACTTTGATGATAGATGGAAGAGTGAACAGTTAAGGGAGGTCATTCTTTGAAGAGTTCCCATAGAGTCTGAGAAGACAAAATTCACGCAGAGGGTGAGGAGAATATTTTATGTAATATGCACATGGGCAGAAATTTCGTCAAGAGTGAACACAAAGTGAAGTTGATGAGACCAGGGTGTGGGGAAGGGGCGAGGCTTCCTTCTGCACCAGGAGTGTTCCCATGTGAAGACAAAAGCTTTGTGCCCAACAGGCTGCTGTTTACAGGTGACTTCTGGGGTAGGTTATGGGAATGTGGGCTAGACACCAACATTCTCTCTTATGAGATCCCCGAAGTGACAGGATTATAAGTGGGACCTCCTGCATCCATGTGTACCTGTGCACTTACATGCATTCTCATATTGATACAGATTTTAAGCCAAATGGAACTATAGTCCAGGTAGAAATAATCATACTGGACCTTCAGGTCCAGAATATAAGAATTCCTTATTTTAAAAACTTACTTAAATTCACCAAAGTTTTATCTCCTAGGAAAATTTTAAAAGTAATTTTCCACTATAAATAAAAGATGTCAATAATGTCTTTGGTTGCAATTTAAAGAAAATAATAGACATGTTGAGATATTTAATAAATAACTGTTGGGAGCAATTGTTAAACAGTTTCTCCTTTCTGCCCTTCTTGCTTTCAGTTCAGAATTCTACCAATATTCATATACAGAGAATGTGAGTGCCGGAGTAGGGTAACTGTGGCTAGAGTAAAATTTAAGCATCATTTTTGCCTCTTTCTACACTGAAATAAATTGAATCCAGAGGAATTGTTATGAAGTTAAGTGAAACTTGTAGTTCTCTTCAATGAATCCTGTTTGTCAAGCATTGTAATTGAACCTCATAAAATCAGCGTGCAGCAATAGGAAACAACAGAGACATGTGACATGGGTGAGGAAGAAAATGGGATGATGGGAAATCTAGGAGGCAGGCAAATGACAGGTACTATGGGATATCATAGGCTACAGTGAGGTGCTTGGTTTACTTCAGGTCACAGAAGAAGAAGCATCTGGAGGACTTTAAGTAGGAGACTATCATGGTCTGATTGATTCTATTTTTAAAAGGTCATATTAGCTGCTGTGTACAGAATGGGTTGCAAGAGATAACACCAGAAACAAGGGCACTTATTAAGAAAACTGGTGCAGTAGTTTAGGTGAGACTTTGATGATAGATGGAAGAGTGAACAGTTAAGGGAGGTCATTCTTTGAAGAGTTCCCATAGAGTCTGAGAAGACAAAATTCACGCAGAGGGTGAGGAGAATATTTTATGTAATATGCACATGGGCAGAAATTTCGTCAAGAGTGAACACAAAGTGAAGTTGATGAGACCAGGGTGTGGGGAAGGGGCGAGGCTTCCTTCTGCACCAGGAGTGTTCCCATGTGAAGACAAAAGCTTTGTGCCCAACAGGCTGCTGTTTACAGGTGACTTCTGGGGTAGGTTATGGGAATGTGGGCTAGACACCAACATTCTCTCTTATGAGATCCCCGAAGTGACAGGATTATAAGTGGGACCTCCTGCATCCATGTGTACCTGTGCACTTACATGCATTCTCATATTGATACAGATTTTAAGCCAAATGGAACTATAGTCCAGGTAGAAATAATCATACTGGACCTTCAGGTCCAGAATATAAGAATTCCTTATTTTAAAAACTTACTTAAATTCACCAAAGTTTTATCTCCTAGGAAAATTTTAAAAGTAATTTTCCACTATAAATAAAAGATGTCAATAATGTCTTTGGTTGCAATTTAAAGAAAATAATAGACATGTTGAGATATTTAATAAATAACTGTTGGGAGCAATACTTTCCTGCTTGCAAACAGTTTCTCCTTTCTGCCCTTCTTGCTTTCAGTTCAGTGAAGTTGCTAACCAACTCATATATTCTATATAGTTCGTTTTGAGTTATAAAAATTCAGGTGTGGACTTTGTACCTTTTCTGGGAATGGAGCTGTTCCCATTACATGATAACATAGTCTAGGAACTTTGAATGAGGATTTAATCCTTCCCAGACATGCACAATGTTGTGACAGACTTTCAGATTTCTAGTTTTGTTACTTTTTGAAAGATTTTAAAGACTTGAATTGTTGCCGGTTTTGGGGGAGATTTAGTAGCTTAAGGTGGTAGGCAGCACTCAAAATTGATTTCCTCACTTTTATTGAGACTATACTATAGAAAGTGTAGTGAAACCCACTAGTTAATGGGGTCCAAACTGTGTGAGAGATTTATATTCATCATTTTTGGTACCTGATTGGGTCTACGAAGCACTGGGAAGAATCCATATACTAGCAGAGTTTAGACTTGACAAAAGTTTAGGCTTTAGTTACCACTATTCTCATTTTAGGATTTTGGATGTTCATTAATTTTAAGTAAAATTCAAACCTAGATTTCTGGTAATAGGTGAAAATGTTCCTCCTTGCCCCTGAGTTATGAAACAGCCTTTTCTGGAAAGCCCTATGGGAAATTTCCCAGTTTCTATAACTCTGAAAATGTATTACCGCACAGCATTGCATGTTTCTAAATGTATCTCAGAAACTTAATGACAGAAATCTACTAAAACCACATTTTATGACGTGGTGTGGGTAGTGCAATATACAGCTAATGCTGTCTAGTGTTCATGCATTGATCACTTTTTTTTTTAACTTTTATTTTTTTATTTAATTTTTGACAGAGTTTTGTTGTTTACTTCCGCTGCACACCTGGCTTATATGCACTGTTTCATTCCTGCTATTAAAAAATGTATATTAGAAAAAACTTTCATAGACATGTTGAGATATTTAATAAATAACTGTTGGGAGCAATACTTTCCTGCTTGCAAACAGTTTCTCCTTTCTGCCCTTCTTGCTTTCAGTTCAGTGAAGTTGCTAACCAACTCATATATTCTATATAGTTCGTTTTGAGTTATAAAAATTCAGGTGTGGACTTTGTACCTTTTCTGGGAATGGAGCTGTTCCCATTACATGATAACATAGTCTAGGAACTTTGAATGAGGATTTAATCCTTCCCAGACATGCACAATGTTGTGACAGACTTTCAGATTTCTAGTTTTGTTACTTTTTGAAAGATTTTAAAGACTTGAATTGTTGCCGGTTTTGGGGGAGATTTAGTAGCTTAAGGTGGTAGGCAGCACTCAAAATTGATTTCCTCACTTTTATTGAGACTATACTATAGAAAGTGTAGTGAAACCCACTAGTTAATGGGGTCCAAACTGTGTGAGAGATTTATATTCATCATTTTTGGTACCTGATTGGGTCTACGAAGCACTGGGAAGAATCCATATACTAGCAGAGTTTAGACTTGACAAAAGTTTAGGCTTTAGTTACCACTATTCTCATTTTAGGATTTTGGATGTTCATTAATTTTAAGTAAAATTCAAACCTAGATTTCTGGTAATAGGTGAAAATGTTCCTCCTTGCCCCTGAGTTATGAAACAGCCTTTTCTGGAAAGCCCTATGGGAAATTTCCCAGTTTCTATAACTCTGAAAATGTATTACCGCACAGCATTGCATGTTTCTAAATGTATCTCAGAAACTTAATGACAGAAATCTACTAAAACCACATTTTATGACGTGGTGTGGGTAGTGCAATATACAGCTAATGCTGTCTAGTGTTCATGCATTGATCACTTTTTTTTTTAACTTTTATTTTTTTATTTAATTTTTGACAGAGTTTTGTTGTTTACTTCCGCTGCACACCTGGCTTATATGCACTGTTTCATTCCTGCTATTAAAAAATGTATATTAGAAAAAAACTTTCATAGACATTAACATGTCTTTCTAAATATACTTTCTGGAAAAGTTTTCTTACTTAGCTATTATCAGAATCTTTATCAAAAGTAGAAACATTGGCATGCTCTGAAATAGTTGACTTTTTCTCCCTTGGGCTAGAAGGAATCAGGTATGCATGCTGATTAACACACTCCAGTCATTAACATGTGATTATGTGGGTTGCATACTGAGCACCTGCCAAAATGTAAAAATCTAGTACTTTGCTACATGTGTGCAAAGACTTTCTGTATTTCTTTTGTATTTTGACAGTTCAAGGAAAATCAGGTCCCACTATCCTTTCTTTTTTTTGGGTATAATAAAGTTGTGTGTACATAATGTTTTCAGGAAGATAGGATATGCTATGTTTATTTTTATTTTAATCTTTGAGGCTGTTATGAGATCCAGTAACTGGGGTTTGTAGAGCTCTGACTGTAACATGAATCTCTTGATGAGCTTCATCACTAACATTCACTTATAGTTTGAAGCATTCCTTCATGTTCATAAGGATTTTCTTTTCTGGGATTCAGTCAGTATTCTTCTAAATTTGCTTTATTTTTGTGTCATACCTTTATGTCTCATTATGTTTTCTTTTCATTTCTTTCACTAATGTGCTGTACTTCATAGTAATGTTAAGACTAGTCCTATGGTTTGATTTTTTTCCTATCCAGTGTCCATTTGTAAATGCTCCTTTAAAATCAAAGTGTAGCTTGGGGCTTAGAGCATTTCCAGACACTTAGGAAAACTCACTTTTGAATAATTATTTAAAATCAGATTGGTTACTAATAGACAATCTGGTATAATCTAGTCTAACCAAACAGCTTGATTGAGCAGGCCTATTTTCCTCAGCTTTTATTTTCTCGATGGATTTAAATGGCATTTGAATGTAGTAGAAGATTTAAAAAAGAAGCTTCTTGTTAACATTGGTCAGTATCCATCACTTGAAGCTGATCTCAGGAGACCAATAGTTTTCTGCTTAAAGCAGAACTTCACAAGCAAATTTCAATCTATAGGTGGTTCTGATTATCTTGTACAGAATTCCTTCTTGTCCAATGATGACTTGGATACCGTAACTGGAGTAATGAAATCTGCACATTTCTGTAATACGTCTAAGCAGCATGGTATAGAAAGTAGTATGTATATATTACATAGCATGCAGTCAACTATTTTCATTACCAATTTGAACTTTTTCAAAATTAGAATGAGCTATGAATCTTAAAATCCTTCTGAAGCAGCATGAATAAGTTGATGATATACAGGATAGCATATTGCTTTGGGAAAAGAAAGCTGGGGTTGTGTTGCTCTTACTTTAATTTGAAGAGGGTCACTTTCCATAAAGTCAACTTAACATGACAAATTCTGCTACCGCCATTTATTTGGAGATGAGCTTGTAAGGGCTCTCTTTAATTATTGAGTTGAACCACCTGCCCTAAGCAGGAAAGAGCCTACTTTGTTCCTTCCATGAACATATCTAATTTTCTTGAACACACCTAATGAATGTTCCTTAATTACCTTGCTATGCAGATTATCCCACTGTTTGTCTTCTGCATTAACAAGTTTTCCTTGCTTTCCAAGGAAAATGTAACCTTTTTTAAAGAAGAACAACATCAAGCTATTATTTTTGTTAATATAGATTTCAATGTGATGACAAAATATTTTTATACTATTAACCTTTGAAGTATTATTTTGGTATTACAATAGTTCCATGACCTCTAGGCATTGTTTTTTAGGTGATGCAAATTGAGTTCAATAGTAATATCTCTGTGCAAACCACATCCTCAAATCCAAAATATGAATTAGAGATTTTTGCTAATGAAAATTATAAAATCAGATAAAAATTAGAAATGAATATTTATGTGTGTCATCTGTCTTCTTTTATTTCACTAACATCCTAGAAAATGGGAAACCCTGTTTAATAAAATGATTAGAAATTATTTTATAAACTTTGCTTTGATTATAATTTAACTCTAATTTGTTTTTACTGCCACTGTACTGAGAAATAGAATACCTAGAATCAAGTTCCTCAAACTTTTGGGAAGAAATATACCCTCAATAAAGCATATATAGATTACTGTGGTACAATAGAAGAGATTCATTTACCTTGGAAGACAAAGAATTGGGACTTTTTTTTTTTTAGCGTAGTGATATTTAGGAATTATTATTATTTTTTGTTTGTTTCATTCTAGTGGTTAATTAGTAGTCACTCCTCTGTCCATGGAACACTCCAGGCAAGAATACTGAAGTGGATAGACATTTGCTTTTTGAGGGGATCTTTCCTGACCTGGGGATTGAACCTGGGGCTCCTGCCTTTCAGGCATATTCTCTTTACCATCTGAGCCACCAGGGAAGCCCAACTGTGGGCTAGTCTGATTAAACTAAAGTAATTCATGAACAAATTGAGAAAACTTTTGCTTTTGAATTCAGAGTTAGTATTTGCCCTTCAGTTATATTAATTTTTATGTACCTGGTGTGCTTCTGCCAAAATACCTATCTTGTTTTTTGTTCTTACTCTGAATTTTGTATGTGAAGTTGATTAAAGATGATCATATATTTTGCTTTCTGTAACTGACAGTAAAATTGAAGTTTAGATCTCCTTTCATCTTTTAGTCCTGTGGATCCTTGAGGAATGAGACTATAAGGTGAGGAATGAATCTGAATCTGAGTTTTTGGATTTTGGGAAATTAACAGAGAAAAATAAAAAATTATACCCCTCTGTTACCCAGAGAGAAAGGATGGGCTTTATGATTGTTACTGAGCCATCAGTTCAAGATTGTGTGTTGTCTTCAGGAAGAGCAATCACAACCTCTAGACACTGGGAATATCTGCTGCCAGATTAGACTTTTACTTGCTACTTTGTGGTAAATCCTTTTTTTAGAAATGTAAATACAGATAGAGAGATGTTTGATAAGCAACAAAGCATCTGAATAATCATTTTTATTTCTGTACTTGTTTTATCTATGAAAACTTAAATCACATAGCTAGAGTTTAAAATTTTCTAGATTACAAAGAGTTTCTTATACTATTTTATATATTTGCTTGATATATTAGAAGGAAATGAAAGCTTTTGTGGTGAAATTCTCAAGATGGGGAATTTTATTTGGGCAAGATCCTAAAGAAGAGAGGGGATGCTGGGTTCACAGAGTGCCTGGTAGGGCTCAGTGCATAAAGATGTAAAGAGCAATCTGTTCTCCAGTTGCTCTTCCTTAGGCAAACTAGACCATGAAAGGCTTCAATGTTAATAGAGTGTAATCTCTTTTAAGGAACAAATAGATTTGACTCACCTTGACTGAGGTCTGTAATGTTAAATTTGTGAGGAATGAAGAGCATGCTCTGGGTTATTTCTTTTGTGTGTGTGAACCCAGTTCATCACTTTTATTTTTTTTATTTTTTAATTTTTTTAAACATTTATTTTATTTATTTATCTTTGGGGCGGTGGGGTGGGGAGGGAGGGGGATGGGTGGGCCACTTCTACTGGTCTTTCATTTCTTTATTTTCATCCGTCTTTCTTCTTTTGGCTCTTGTGGGCCTCCCATCGCGGTGGCCTCTGTTGTCTCAGAGCACCGGCTCTGGGCACATGCGCTCCAGAGCTCTGGCTCGGTAATTGGGCACATCAGTCCAGCCGCTCCACGACACGTGGGATCTTCCCAGGCCAGGGATCGAACCAGCGCCCCTTGCACTGCAAGGCGGTGTCCTTACCCACTGGACCACCAGGAAAGCCCTAGTTCATCACTTTTAAATAGGCCATGAAGATATAGGTAGTTGTCATATTGATAGTTGTTTCTGGGGGCTTAATTATTACACCTTTTCCTTGGATCCCAACACTCTTACTTTCTCCTAAAAGCTTTAGATTTTATTTTCTATATTTACTGAAACTACTTTTATACCCTTGAATGCACTGGGAATATCTGCTGCCAGATTAGACTTTTACTTGCTACTTTGTGGTAAATCCTTTTTTTAGAAATGTAAATACAGATAGAGAGATGTTTGATAAGCAACAAAGCATCTGAATAATCATTTTTATTTCTGTACTTGTTTTATCTATGAAAACTTAAATCACATAGCTAGAGTTTAAAATTTTCTAGATTACAAAGAGTTTCTTATACTATTTTATATATTTGCTTGATATATTAGAAGGAAATGAAAGCTTTTGTGGTGAAATTCTCAAGATGGGGAATTTTATTTGGGCAAGATCCTAAAGAAGAGAGGGGATGCTGGGTTCACAGAGTGCCTGGTAGGGCTCAGTGCATAAAGATGTAAAGAGCAATCTGTTCTCCAGTTGCTCTTCCTTAGGCAAACTAGACCATGAAAGGCTTCAATGTTAATAGAGTGTAATCTCTTTTAAGGAACAAATAGATTTGACTCACCTTGACTGAGGTCTGTAATGTTAAATTTGTGAGGAATGAAGAGCATGCTCTGGGTTATTTCTTTTGTGTGTGTGAACCCAGTTCATCACTTTTATTTTTTTTATTTTTTAATTTTTTTAAACATTTATTTTATTTATTTATCTTTGGGGCGGTGGGGTGGGGAGGGAGGGGGATGGGTGGGCCACTTCTACTGGTCTTTCATTTCTTTATTTTCATCCGTCTTTCTTCTTTTGGCTCTTGTGGGCCTCCCATCGCGGTGGCCTCTGTTGTCTCAGAGCACCGGCTCTGGGCACATGCGCTCCAGAGCTCTGGCTCGGTAATTGGGCACATCAGTCCAGCCGCTCCACGACACGTGGGATCTTCCCAGGCCAGGGATCGAACCAGCGCCCCTTGCACTGCAAGGCGGTGTCCTTACCCACTGGACCACCAGGAAAGCCCTAGTTCATCACTTTTAAATAGGCCATGAAGATATAGGTAGTTGTCATATTGATAGTTGTTTCTGGGGGCTTAATTATTACACCTTTTCCTTGGATCCCAACACTCTTACTTTCTCCCTAAAAGCTTTAGATTTTATTTTCTATATTTACTGAAACTACTTTTATACCCTTGAATGACTGTTGAATCCCCCTTTCTTATAAAGGCCTCAATTTCTGTCATGAATTAGGGACAGGCTTCCAAGAAGCTGGAGTAAACAGCATTTTGAAAGCTTATTGTGTTTTATTCCAAGCACTCCTCTCCCTGCCACCCTGAGCAGGAATGGTGATGGCTGCTCACTGATCATAGTGGCAGCTGATGAAGTCATCTTCGTAGTATAAAGGGGCAAGGTGAAGCAGCAAGTGCTGGTGTAGAAGCTACAGGAAGTTATCCAGAAGATCTAACTAAGATCATTTTCTAAAGGTAGCCACACAAAACAACCGATTTTCAATGTAGATGAAACAGCCTTATTTTGGAAGAATATGCCGTCTAGGTCTTTCCTAGGTAAAGGGGAGAAATGAATGAATACCTGACTTTGATGCTTCAAAGACAGGGCTAATGCAGGTGGTGACTTGAAAGTTGAAGCCAGTGCTCATTTACCATTCTGAAAATCATAGGACCCTTGAGAATTATGCAAAATCCATTCTGCCTATAACTCTGTAAGTGAAACAACAAAGCCTGGATTTTTACAACATAGTTTACTGAATATTTGTAGGCCTATTGTTGAGACCTTACAACTAAGTAAAGATTCCTTTCAAAATATTACTGCTAATTGGCGATGTACCTAGTCACTTGAGAACTCTGATGAGGATGTACAATGAGATTAATATTGTTTACATGTCTGCTTACACAGAATTCACTCTGCAGTCCATGGATCAAGGAGTAATTTCAATTTCCAAGTTATTATTTAGGAAATACATTTCATAAGGTTGCAACTGCTATGATTCCTCTATGAATCTAGGCAAAGTAAACTGAGAACCTTCAGGAAATGATTTACCATTCTAGATGGCATTAAGAACGTTCACAATTCATGGGAACAGGTCAAAATATCAACATAATAGGAGTTTGGAATAAATTTATTTGAACCCCCATGGGTAGCTTTGAGGGATTCAAGACTTCAGTGGAGCAAATAACTGCAGATGTGGTAGAAATAGCAATAGCATTAGAAGTGGAGCCAGATAAGACTGAATTGCTACAATCTTTTTTTTTGTTTTCTTTTTTTTTTCTCTTTCTTTTTTATTTATTTTCTTCTTCTTTTTTTTTTCTTTTTGAATTGCTACAATCTTATGATAAAACTTTAATGAATGAGGAGTTGCTACTTATAGGTGAGCAAAGAGTATGATTTCTTCAGATGGAATCTGTTCCTGATGAAGATACTGTGAAGATTGTTAAAATGACAACAAAGACTTCAGAAGATTACATAAACTTTGTTGATAAAATAGCAGTAGGTATTGAGAGGATTGGCTCCAATTTTAAAAGACGTTCTGTTGTGGGTAAAATGTTATCAAACAGCATTGCATGCTACAGAGAAATCGTTCATCAAAGGAAGAGTTACTTGATATGGCAAGCTTCATTCCTGCCTTATTTTAAGAAATCATCACAGCTGCCCCAAATTTCATCAACCACTACCATGATTAGTCAGCAGCCATCAACACTGAGGCAAGTCTCTCCACCAGCAAAAGTTATGACCTGCTGAAAATCATAGGACCCTTGAGAATTATGCAAAATCCATTCTGCCTATAACTCTGTAAGTGAAACAACAAAGCCTGGATTTTTACAACATAGTTTACTGAATATTTGTAGGCCTATTGTTGAGACCTTACAACTAAGTAAAGATTCCTTTCAAAATATTACTGCTAATTGGCGATGTACCTAGTCACTTGAGAACTCTGATGAGGATGTACAATGAGATTAATATTGTTTACATGTCTGCTTACACAGAATTCACTCTGCAGTCCATGGATCAAGGAGTAATTTCAATTTCCAAGTTATTATTTAGGAAATACATTTCATAAGGTTGCAACTGCTATGATTCCTCTATGAATCTAGGCAAAGTAAACTGAGAACCTTCAGGAAATGATTTACCATTCTAGATGGCATTAAGAACGTTCACAATTCATGGGAACAGGTCAAAATATCAACATAATAGGAGTTTGGAATAAATTTATTTGAACCCCCATGGGTAGCTTTGAGGGATTCAAGACTTCAGTGGAGCAAATAACTGCAGATGTGGTAGAAATAGCAATAGCATTAGAAGTGGAGCCAGATAAGACTGAATTGCTACAATCTTTTTTTTTGTTTTCTTTTTTTTTTCTCTTTCTTTTTTATTTATTTTCTTCTTCTTTTTTTTTTCTTTTTGAATTGCTACAATCTTATGATAAAACTTTAATGAATGAGGAGTTGCTACTTATAGGTGAGCAAAGAGTATGATTTCTTCAGATGGAATCTGTTCCTGATGAAGATACTGTGAAGATTGTTAAAATGACAACAAAGACTTCAGAAGATTACATAAACTTTGTTGATAAAATAGCAGTAGGTATTGAGAGGATTGGCTCCAATTTTAAAAGACGTTCTGTTGTGGGTAAAATGTTATCAAACAGCATTGCATGCTACAGAGAAATCGTTCATCAAAGGAAGAGTTACTTGATATGGCAAGCTTCATTCCTGCCTTATTTTAAGAAATCATCACAGCTGCCCCAAATTTCATCAACCACTACCATGATTAGTCAGCAGCCATCAACACTGAGGCAAGTCTCTCCACCAGCAAAAAGTTATGACCTGCTGAAACCTAAATGACGGTTGGCACTTTTCCATAATAAAGTATTTTTAAATTAATTTATTATTTTACTTTTATAGTTTTGTTGTTTACTGCTATACATAAACACGAATCACTCATAGGTATCCCCTTGATCCCTTCTACTTGAACCTCCCTCCACCTCCCTCCCTATCTCACCCTTACAGGTTGCTGCATAGCCCCTGAGTAAGCTCGCTTAGTCTTACAGCATATTCACATTGGTTGTCTCTTTTACATATGGTAATGTAAGTTTCCATATTACTCTTGCCATGTATCTCACCCATGCCTCTTTTCTCCCAGAATCCATAACTCTTTTCTGTATGTCTTGTACACTTAATAGACTACTGTGTAGTACAAATAGCTTTTACATGTATTGGAAACAATTTGTGTGTCTTGCTTTATTGTGGTTTTTACCTTACCACAGTGATCTGGAACTAAACCTACACTGTCTCTAAAGTATGCCTTTATTGTTAAAACCTAAAGCAGTCTGCAGATTCAGTTCTATCTCAGTCAGAATTCCAATGACATATTTCACAGAACTAGAGCAAATCACTCTAAAATCTGTATGAAACCACAAAAGATCCCAAATAGCCAGTCTTGATGGGTGGAGCCCTGTTCCTATGTTGCTAGCTGCTTGGCCTGATGTGTCCAGTGCTGCAGTTAGCAAGCAGTTGGGTGGAGCTGGGTCTTGGTGCTTAGACGAGTATCTCTAGGAGATCTCACACTGGCTAATATTCTCTGGTACCTGAAGTTCTCTATTAGTCCAGAAGCTTGGACTCTATGGTCCTACCACAGGAACTCAGGCCTGACGTCTAGCCTGGTTGCACAGGAATTTCTCCTAACCTCTTAGGTATCTGAGGTCTTTCTTCAGTGCCTAAAAGGTGCCCAATTTACGAGGAGATACAAAGTACACGTCCCTTGCTTCGTCATCTTGACTTTGCCCCAGCGTTCTGTTGTGGGTAAAATGTTATCAAACAGCATTGCATGCTACAGAGAAATCGTTCATCAAAGGAAGAGTTACTTGATATGGCAAGCTTCATTCCTGCCTTATTTTAAGAAATCATCACAGCTGCCCCAAATTTCATCAACCACTACCATGATTAGTCAGCAGCCATCAACACTGAGGCAAGTCTCTCCACCAGCAAAAAGTTATGACCTGCTGAAACCTAAATGACGGTTGGCACTTTTCCATAATAAAGTATTTTTAAATTAATTTATTATTTTACTTTTATAGTTTTGTTGTTTACTGCTATACATAAACACGAATCACTCATAGGTATCCCCTTGATCCCTTCTACTTGAACCTCCCTCCACCTCCCTCCCTATCTCACCCTTACAGGTTGCTGCATAGCCCCTGAGTAAGCTCGCTTAGTCTTACAGCATATTCACATTGGTTGTCTCTTTTACATATGGTAATGTAAGTTTCCATATTACTCTTGCCATGTATCTCACCCATGCCTCTTTTCTCCCAGAATCCATAACTCTTTTCTGTATGTCTTGTACACTTAATAGACTACTGTGTAGTACAAATAGCTTTTACATGTATTGGAAACAATTTGTGTGTCTTGCTTTATTGTGGTTTTTACCTTACCACAGTGATCTGGAACTAAACCTACACTGTCTCTAAAGTATGCCTTTATTGTTAAAACCTAAAGCAGTCTGCAGATTCAGTTCTATCTCAGTCAGAATTCCAATGACATATTTCACAGAACTAGAGCAAATCACTCTAAAATCTGTATGAAACCACAAAAGATCCCAAATAGCCAGTCTTGATGGGTGGAGCCCTGTTCCTATGTTGCTAGCTGCTTGGCCTGATGTGTCCAGTGCTGCAGTTAGCAAGCAGTTGGGTGGAGCTGGGTCTTGGTGCTTAGACGAGTATCTCTAGGAGATCTCACACTGGCTAATATTCTCTGGTACCTGAAGTTCTCTATTAGTCCAGAAGCTTGGACTCTATGGTCCTACCACAGGAACTCAGGCCTGACGTCTAGCCTGGTTGCACAGGAATTTCTCCTAACCTCTTAGGTATCTGAGGTCTTTCTTCAGTGCCTAAAAGGTGCCCAATTTACGAGGAGATACAAAGTACACGTCCCTTGCTTTGTCATCTTGACTTTGCCCCCAGCCAAACAATCTTGAGAAAACAGAACAGACCTGGACGTATCGCACTCCCTGATTTGAAATTATGCTTCTAAGCTATGGTAATCAAAACAGTCTAGTACTGGCATAAAAACAGGTAGATCAGTGGAGCAGAATTGAAAACTCAGAAATAAATCCACACTTATAAGAACAATTGATTTATGACAAAGGAGCAAAGAACATACAATGGATAAAGAATTGTTTTATCAATAAATGGAATTGGAAAAGCAGAACAGCTACATGTAAAAGAATGAAACTAGGCCACTATCCTACACTATACACAAAAATTAACTGGAAATGCATTAAAGTCTTGAATGTAAAACCTAAAACCATAAAATCCCTAGAAGAAAGCATAGATGATAGCTTCATTGACATAAGTCTTAGTGATTTTTTTTTGTGTGTGTAGATCTGACTTGAAAGGCAAGGGAAACAAAAACACAAACAAATAGAACTACATCAAACTAAAAAGCTTCTGCACAGTAAAGGAAACTGCCATCAAAATGATAAAGCAAACTGTGGAATGGGAGAAGATATTTGCAAATCATAGGGGTTAATATCCAAAATATTGAAGATATATATATATGTATATATATAAACTCACACAAACATCATGATCACAAAATGGGCAAAGGATCTGAATAAATATTCTTCCAAAAAAGATTATACAGATGGCCAACAGGGACATGGAAAGATGTTCAACATAACTAATTATTTTTAAAATTTTTATTATAGTATAGTTGATTGACAATGTTGTGTTACTTTCTGCTGTAAACTAAGTGAATCAGTTATACAAGTACATATACATATGTATATATCAAGTCTTTTTCCATGTATGTATTATAGAATATTGAGTAGAGTTCTGTATGTCATACAGTAGGTCCTTATTAATCATCTCTATTTGTAGAGTAGCATGTATATGTCAATCTGAATCTCCCAGTTTATCCCTTCTGCCCTGTCTTTCACAGTAATCATGATTGTTTTTTACATCTGTAACTCTATTTCTATTTCGTAAATAAGTTCATTTCTATCAGTTTTTAAAGATTCCACATATAAATGTTATCATGTATTTGTCCTTCTCTATCTAACTTCGTTCAGTGTGATAATCTCTGGGTCTATCCATGTTGCTGCACATGGCATTGTTTCATTCATTTTTACGACTGAGTGATACTCTATTTTATATATGTATAAACTCATTAACACAGAACAGGTCAGTGGTTATTAGAGGGGAAACAGGTTGAGAGGATGGGTGAAATGGGTGAAACAAGTTAACTGTATGCTGGTGGATGGTGATTAGTCTTGTGATGATTAACCCACTGTAGTATAAATAAATGTTGAATTATAATGTTATACACATGAAATGGTTAAACAAAGAAGAAAGGGTTTTAAAAGACAGGATTACAGGGAAATTGCATTGCTTAAAGCTGGATTTTCTGTGAAATTTTGCTAATGTCAGCATGTGCATGGATAAACACATTTGAAAATATTATATGATCTATGAAAATATAAAGTATTAGATATGAGTTTTCAATGCCAATGGTAATATGAAAGAGTATAGCTAGTTATTAAATGAAAAGAAAGGGGGATTTTGTTCTAGATTAAAAGAGACTTAAGAGCATAACCAAATATAAACCATAAACTTTGATTGGATTCAATTTTGAAAAAACCATTTAGGGACAGTTTTGGAAAGTTTGCTATTTGTTGTTTGTTGTATATTAGATGTCTTAAAAGAAGTATTATTCCTGCTTAGGTATGATACTCATATTGTGGTTATATGGAAGAACATCTTTGTTTTCTGCAGATGCATGCTGAGGTATTTAGGGGTAAGATGTCTTGTGATGTCAATAATATATTCTAAAATGCTCCAGCAACATAATTATATACATCTATATTTAAATAGAGCAACATGGCAACATTTAATAATTATCAGTCAATCCAGCTGAACATTATAGTAATATCCATTGTATTAGTCTTTCTAGTTTTCTGAGTGTTTAAAATATTTTTCTTAATAACATTTAAAGTGCCTGTTTAGTAAAACAACAAAAAGAAAGATTTGAACTATAATCACCAATCCTGTTGTTACCTCTTACTTTTTTGTTTCCAAGGTTAAAATTATTGCAGCAAATTAAATATAAACTGGTAGTTTCTATAGGTTTGTATCATATTTCCAATTCGTTCAGTGTGATAATCTCTGGGTCTATCCATGTTGCTGCACATGGCATTGTTTCATTCATTTTTACGACTGAGTGATACTCTATTTTATATATGTATAAACTCATTAACACAGAACAGGTCAGTGGTTATTAGAGGGGAAACAGGTTGAGAGGATGGGTGAAATGGGTGAAACAAGTTAACTGTATGCTGGTGGATGGTGATTAGTCTTGTGATGATTAACCCACTGTAGTATAAATAAATGTTGAATTATAATGTTATACACATGAAATGGTTAAACAAAGAAGAAAGGGTTTTAAAAGACAGGATTACAGGGAAATTGCATTGCTTAAAGCTGGATTTTCTGTGAAATTTTGCTAATGTCAGCATGTGCATGGATAAACACATTTGAAAATATTATATGATCTATGAAAATATAAAGTATTAGATATGAGTTTTCAATGCCAATGGTAATATGAAAGAGTATAGCTAGTTATTAAATGAAAAGAAAGGGGGATTTTGTTCTAGATTAAAAGAGACTTAAGAGCATAACCAAATATAAACCATAAACTTTGATTGGATTCAATTTTGAAAACCATTTAGGGACAGTTTTGGAAAGTTTGCTATTTGTTGTTTGTTGTATATTAGATGTCTTAAAAGAAGTATTATTCCTGCTTAGGTATGATACTCATATTGTGGTTATATGGAAGAACATCTTTGTTTTCTGCAGATGCATGCTGAGGTATTTAGGGGTAAGATGTCTTGTGATGTCAATAATATATTCTAAAATGCTCCAGCAACATAATTATATACATCTATATTTAAATAGAGCAACATGGCAACATTTAATAATTATCAGTCAATCCAGCTGAACATTATAGTAATATCCATTGTATTAGTCTTTCTAGTTTTCTGAGTGTTTAAAATATTTTTCTTAATAACATTTAAAGTGCCTGTTTAGTAAAACAACAAAAAGAAAGATTTGAACTATAATCACCAATCCTGTTGTTACCTCTTACTTTTTTGTTTCCAAGGTTAAAATTATTGCAGCAAATTAAATATAAACTGGTAGTATTGTTTAGTTTGAATATCATGTGGTAGTTCAAATAATAATGAATTTCCAGGTGAAAGTAACTGGCTTAAGTTGGTAGGCATGTTAATCAGCTGAACTTTGTCAGATTGTTGCTTCATGTGAAGGGGAGTTCACTTATTAGGCTTGCCTGCCTTAAAGCTCTTCTTACTGTTCCCTTACCAAAAAGTTATAAAGTAGTCTCACCTCTGAGGTTGTCTGTCCTATAGCATTAGATCTTTAAAGTATGATATTGATAAGGTTGTGATAGTGTGCCTTAATTCTTTGTTTTTTAGATAGTATTAAGTACATTCAATTCAGGGCACTTTTCTTTTCTTTTTTTTTTTAACACCAGTAACATTTTTTATTGGGGTATAGCCAATTAACAATTTTGTGATAGTTTCAGGTGAACAGTGAAGGGGAAATTTGGGCCATACTTATACATACATCCATTCTCCCCCAATACCCCCTGCCCCATCCAGGCTGGTACATAACATTAAGCAGAGTTCCATGTGCTATATACAACAGATTTTTGTTGGTTATCCATTTCAAAGATGGCAGTGTGTATTTGACTTTCCAAAAATCCCCAACCATCCCCTCACCCCTGCAGTGATAAGTTTGTTTTCTAAGTCTGTGAGTCTCTTTCTGTTTTGTAAATAAGTTCGTTTGTATCATTTCTTTTTAGAATCCACATAAAAGGGATGTCATATGATATTTATCCTTCTCTGTCTGACTTCACTCAGTATGACACTCTCTAGGTTTAACCATATTGCTGCAGATGGCCTTATTCCATTCTTTTTAATGGCTGAGTACATTGTATATATGTACCACATCTTCTTTATCCATTCTTCTGTCAATGGACATTTACTTTGTTTCCATGTATTGGGCATTGTAAACAGTGCTGCAATGAACAGTGGGGAGCATGAATCTCTTCAGGCCATGTACATCTATATTTAAATAGAGCAACATGGCAACATTTTTGTCAACCCTAACTAATTCAACCATTTTTTTTTTTCTTAATAACATTTAAAGTGCCTGTTTAGTAAAACAACAAAAAGAAAGATTTGAACTATAATCACCAATCCTGTTGTTACCTCTTACTTTTTTGTTTCCAAGGTTAAAATTATTGCAGCAAATTAAATATAAACTGGTAGTATTGTTTAGTTTGAATATCATGTGGTAGTTCAAATAATAATGAATTTCCAGGTGAAAGTAACTGGCTTAAGTTGGTAGGCATGTTAATCAGCTGAACTTTGTCAGATTGTTGCTTCATGTGAAGGGGAGTTCACTTATTAGGCTTGCCTGCCTTAAAGCTCTTCTTACTGTTCCCTTACCAAAAAGTTATAAAGTAGTCTCACCTCTGAGGTTGTCTGTCCTATAGCATTAGATCTTTAAAGTATGATATTGATAAGGTTGTGATAGTGTGCCTTAATTCTTTGTTTTTTAGATAGTATTAAGTACATTCAATTCAGGGCACTTTTCTTTTCTTTTTTTTTTTTTAACACCAGTAACATTTTTTATTGGGGTATAGCCAATTAACAATTTTGTGATAGTTTCAGGTGAACAGTGAAGGGAATTGGCCATACTTATACATACATCCATTCTCCCCCAATACCCCCTGCCCCATCCAGGCTGGTACATAACATTAAGCAGAGTTCCATGTGCTATATACAACAGATTTTTGTTGGTTATCCATTTCAAAGATGGCAGTGTGTATTTGACTTTCCAAAAATCCCCAACCATCCCCTCACCCCTGCAGTGATAAGTTTGTTTTCTAAGTCTGTGAGTCTCTTTCTGTTTTGTAAATAAGTTCGTTTGTATCATTTCTTTTTAGAATCCACATAAAAGGGATGTCATATGATATTTATCCTTCTCTGTCTGACTTCACTCAGTTTGACACTCTCTAGGTCCATCCGTATTGCCGTAGATGGCCTTATTTCATTCTTTTTCATGGCTGAGTAATATTACATTGTATATATGTACCACATCTTCTTTACCCATTCCTCTGTTGATGGACAATTAGGTTGTTTCCATGTTTTGGCTATTGTAAACAGTGCTGCAATGAACATTGGGGAGCATGAATCTCTTCAGGCCATGTTTTTCTCTGGATATATGCCCAGGAGTGGAGTTACAGGGTCATATGGTAGCTCTATGTTTAGTTTCTTAGTGAATCTCCACACAGTTCTCCATAGTGGCTGTACCAATTTATATCCCCACCAACAGTGCAGGAGGGTTCCCTTCTCTTCAGAGCACTATTCTTTAAGAGAGGGAGAAACGAAGTAGAACATACTCAGGATGGGTGAACCATGTCTTTCTGATGAGGAAGAAATTAAAGAGACAGATGTTTTGCCTAGAAAAAAGGTGATACAAGGGTGCTATAATAGCTGTACATATTGAAAGTGCTGCACTTTTGAATATTTCCATAGAATGAAAGGAGAGCTATAGATTGAAAGGATAGGATTCATATTCCTATAAATAAGACTGTGTAAGAACCCTCCAAAAATGGGATGGAATACTTTGGGAGGTGCTAAATCTTCTATTAATATCAGTTCAAGGAGAGAACAAAGTGTCACTTCCCATGGGTACTGTAAATGCCACCATCACTAATACCTTCACTTCCACCATCCCCACCACTGCCATCATCTGATGAGGCTCACTTGCTGTTCTAGGTATTTTATTTTTATTAATTCATTTAATTTTCATAACGACCTTATGAGATAGGTCCTGTCCTGCTGTTATTCTCAATTCCATTTTATAGATGAGGAAATTAAGGCACAGAGAGGTTAATGAACTCTGAAGATATATGAGAGGTGGATGGAAAACTGGAATTTAACCAGAAAATCTGTCTCAGAGAGGCTGTGCTTTTTGTTTCATTGTTGAAAAAGTCAAGTACTAGATGGGATTGAGAAATTGTTTGTTTGTATCATTTCTTTTTAGAATCCACATAAAAGGGATGTCATATGATATTTATCCTTCTCTGTCTGACTTCACTCAGTTTGACACTCTCTAGGTCCATCCGTATTGCCGTAGATGGCCTTATTTCATTCTTTTTCATGGCTGAGTAATATTACATTGTATATATGTACCACATCTTCTTTACCCATTCCTCTGTTGATGGACAATTAGGTTGTTTCCATGTTTTGGCTATTGTAAACAGTGCTGCAATGAACATTGGGGAGCATGAATCTCTTCAGGCCATGTTTTTCTCTGGATATATGCCCAGGAGTGGAGTTACAGGGTCATATGGTAGCTCTATGTTTAGTTTCTTAGTGAATCTCCACACAGTTCTCCATAGTGGCTGTACCAATTTATATCCCCACCAACAGTGCAGGAGGGTTCCCTTCTCTTCAGAGCACTATTCTTTAAGAGAGGGAGAAACGAAGTAGAACATACTCAGGATGGGTGAACCATGTCTTTCTGATGAGGAAGAAATTAAAGAGACAGATGTTTTGCCTAGAAAAAAGGTGATACAAGGGTGCTATAATAGCTGTACATATTGAAAGTGCTGCACTTTTGAATATTTCCATAGAATGAAAGGAGAGCTATAGATTGAAAGGATAGGATTCATATTCCTATAAATAAGACTGTGTAAGAACCCTCCAAAAATGGGATGGAATACTTTGGGAGGTGCTAAATCTTCTATTAATATCAGTTCAAGGAGAGAACAAAGTGTCACTTCCCATGGGTACTGTAAATGCCACCATCACTAATACCTTCACTTCCACCATCCCCACCACTGCCATCATCTGATGAGGCTCACTTGCTGTTCTAGGTATTTTATTTTTATTAATTCATTTAATTTTCATAACGACCTTATGAGATAGGTCCTGTCCTGCTGTTATTCTCAATTCCATTTTATAGATGAGGAAATTAAGGCACAGAGAGGTTAATGAACTCTGAAGATATATGAGAGGTGGATGGAAAACTGGAATTTAACCAGAAAATCTGTCTCAGAGAGGCTGTGCTTTGTTTATTGTTATACCACCTTGTCTTGCACAAAGGAGTCAAGTACTAGATGGGATTGAGAAATTGGGATTTTTAAGGACCTTTGAATCTTTGAGGTTTTGAATCTGTTATTTTGATAGTGTAAGGGTTTTCTGTGTGCTTTCCTTGACAAGTTAGGGGCTTTAGTGTATTTTCTATATTCACTGTGTATACTATCTTTACATACATTTATTAAACATCATGGAAGGATGGTGTTCATACAGCTTGTGATATTATAATTTTTCTTTGAATCAAATAACATTTTAAAAACAATAGTTTTTTCTTATATGACTTTAGGAATCACGACACTTCAGGAAATATAGGTAACAAATCTACATGCAAGAATAAATTTATTGTTAATATTATAGTAATAGTGTAGAATGACAAACTTGAGAATGGTCTGTAAATCTCATTTATTATATCAAATCAGTTTTAATAAGAGAGAAGAAGAATATACTTTTACTATTAGAACCAGTGGTACATTTGTCAGGAATAATCTATCGGAAGATCCCTGTAAAAGGAAATGGCAACCCATTCCAGTATTCATGCCTGGAAAATCCTGTGGACAGAGAAGCCTGGCAAGGCTACAGTCTGTGGGGTCACAGAGTCTGACATGACTTAGCAACTGAACAATAACAGCAACTATTGGAACCAAATTTAGTATTTTCATTTATGTAAGCTTCTTTAAACCAATGCTTTTCCTTAAAATGTCACATTAGAGAAAAACATACTCTTTACTCTGAAGAAGAACCTATGGAAGTGTCCACTTCATCCTTTTCGCAGGGCTCATTTGGTAAATGCCACCATCACTAATACCTTCACTTCCACCATCCCCACCACTGCCATCATCTGATGAGGCTCACTTGCTGTTCTAGGTATTTTATTTTTATTAATTCATTTAATTTTCATAACGACCTTATGAGATAGGTCCTGTCCTGCTGTTATTCTCAATTCCATTTTATAGATGAGGAAATTAAGGCACAGAGAGGTTAATGAACTCTGAAGATATATGAGAGGTGGATGGAAAACTGGAATTTAACCAGAAAATCTGTCTCAGAGAGGCTGTGCTTTGTTTATTGTTATACCACCTTGTCTTGCACAAAGGAGTCAAGTACTAGATGGGATTGAGAAATTGGGATTTTTAAGGACCTTTGAATCTTTGAGGTTTTGAATCTGTTATTTTGATAGTGTAAGGGTTTTCTGTGTGCTTTCCTTGACAAGTTAGGGGCTTCAGTGTATTTTCTATATTCACTGTGTATACTATCTTTACATACATTTATTAAACATCATGGAAGGATGGTGTTCATACAGCTTGTGATATTATAATTTTTCTTTGAATCAAATAACATTTTAAAAACAATAGTTTTTTCTTATATGACTTTAGGAATCACGACACTTCAGGAAATATAGGTAACAAATCTACATGCAAGAATAAATTTATTGTTAATATTATAGTAATAGTGTAGAATGACAAACTTGAGAATGGTCTGTAAATCTCATTTATTATATCAAATCAGTTTTAATAAGAGAGAAGAAGAATATACTTTTACTATTAGAACCAGTGGTACATTTGTCAGGAATAATCTATCGGGAAGATCCCCTGTAAAAGGAAATGGCAACCCATTCCAGTATTCATGCCTGGAAAATCCTGTGGACAGAGAAGCCTGGCAAGGCTACAGTCTGTGGGGTCACAGAGTCTGACATGACTTAGCAACTGAACAATAACAGCAACTATTGGAACCAAATTTAGTATTTTCATTTATGTAAGCTTCTTTAAACCAATGCTTTTCCTTAAAATGTCACATTAGAGAAAAACATACTCTTTACTCTGAAGAAGAACCTATAAATGTTAACAGTTTAGTTTTCAGCATGTTAAAAAGGTTAGATATATTTTGTTAGCAAAAGTTATTGGAACCTAGATTAGGTAAAGCTTTTTTTGTCAGTTACCCAGTAACACTATGGTAGAATACCTCTTACTCAGCACCATCAGCAGGTAGTTTTTGATCCATCAGAAAAAAGTTGTTTCAGTGGGGAATCAAGAAAGCAGTACATGTATAGTAGATATGTAATATAATTCAGTGTAACATTGAATATACATGTATGTATGTATGTAATTTATGTAATATAACTTGATAACATATATATTTGTGCAGTACATGCCAAGGTAGGGTAGCCCACTGTCATGGCAAAGAAAATTGATCACTGACATGTTGACTTACCAGTACCTGGTGATTTAAAACAAACAGAAGCAACTTTTAGTATGTTTGATTATCATTTTTAATTTCTTTACAGACACTGCATCCCTTTAATTCTGTAATTCCTTCCAGTCACAGATTACAAGGGAGGTACTCATAGCTGAACAAATAAGTTTATTACTCATTGCCATAAGGAGAACTCACACCATAAAGAACTATAGAGTGTCTCAACAGAATATTCAACATAACTTTTTTGGTATTTTGACTTTGCTTAAGCGGTTTGTGATAGGGTCTAAGGAAAAAGAGGTTTGCTATAGATTGGAGACTGTCAGAAATCAGGGCCAAATCTGAGACTGGATATCTCAATAAATCATATTTAAGGGAGAAAGACTAGGCTAAGAATAAAACTGTAATTGCAGAGACAGTATAACTAAAATAGAAAACAAAAAAGTGAAGTTAAGTGAAAGTCACTCAGTCATGTCAGACTCTTTATGAATCTATGGATTGTAGCCTGCCAGGCTCCTCTGTCCCTGGAATTCTCCAGGCAAGAGTACTAGGGTAGATATCAATTCCCTTCTCCAAGGGATCTTCCCAACCCAGGGATTGAGCCCAGGTCTCCTGCATTGCAGATGGATTATTTACTCTTAGTCACCAGGGAATCTGGTTAATAGGTGGAGGAAGGATAAAAGAGGATAATATTTTGTCTCTACAATTTCATCGATGGCAGGTAGGGAAGTTGATTGGAGAGGCCATTTCCCATTCATTTCTCCCAACTGCAATCACTTCTACGTGTGTGTCAGTTTAGCTCTGTTATGTAGGGCAAGATTGCATTCCTATCCTATGGTCTCTGTCCGTTTTTTTAATTTTTTATTTTATTGGAGTATAGTTGCTTTACATTGTTAGTTTCTGCTGTGCAGCAATGTGAATAATTTATCCTGTCTTTTTTGGATTTCCTTCCCATTTAGCTTGTTTCACATACTAGCAAGGTAATATTCATAATCCTTCAAGCTAGGTTTCAAAAGTATGTGAACTGAGAACTCCAAATGTACAAGTTGGATTTAGAGATGATAGAGGAACCAGAGATCAAATTGCCAACATCTGTTGGATCATAGAAAAAACAAGGGAATTCTAAAAAATAAAGATCTACTTCTGCTTCATTGACTATGCTAAACTGGCTGAGATGAGAATTCTAAACCACCTTACCTGTCTCCTGAGAACCTGTATGCAGGTCAAGAACCTGCAGTTAGAACCAGACGTGAAACAACAGACTGGCTCCAAATTCGAAAAGGAGTACATCAAGGCCATATATTGTCACTCTTCTTTTTTAACTTATATGCAAAGTACATCTTGAGAAATGCCCAGCTGGATGAATCACAACCTGGAGTCAAGATTGCCCGGAGAAATATCAACAACCTCAGATGTGCTGATGACAGCACCCTAATGCAGAAAGTCGAGAGAAACTAAAGGGCCTCTTGATGAGAGTTAGGAGAATGAAAAAAAGCTGACTTGAAATTCAACATTCTAAAAACTAAGATAATGGCATTGGCTCTAATCATTTTCATGGCAAATAGGTGGTGTAAAAACTAAGGAAAAAATGGAAAACAAAAAGTGGAATTCTCCATGGCAATCTATGGACTGTAGCCTACCAGGCTCCTCTGTCCCTGGAATTCTCCAGGCAAGAGTACTAGGGTAGATATCAATTCCCTTCTCCAAGGGATCTTCCCAACCCAGGGATTGAGCCCAGGTCTCCTGCATTGCAGATGGATTATTTACTCTTAGTCACCAGGGAATCTGGTTAATAGGTGGAGGAAGGATAAAAGAGGATAATATTTTGTCTCTACAATTTCATCGATGGCAGGTAGGGAAGTTGGTTGGGGAGGCCATTTCCCATTCATTTCTCCCAACTGCAATCACTTCTACGTGTGTGTCAGTTTAGCTCTGTTATGTAGGGCAAGATTGCATTCCTATCCTATGGTCTCTGTCCGTTTTTTTAATTTTTTATTTTATTGGAGTATAGTTGCTTTACATTGTTAGTTTCTGCTGTGCAGCAATGTGAATAATTTATCCTGTCTTTTTTGGATTTCCTTCCCATTTAGCTTGTTTCACATACTAGCAAGGTAATATTCATAATCCTTCAAGCTAGGTTTCAAAAGTATGTGAACTGAGAACTCCAAATGTACAAGTTGGATTTAGAGATGATAGAGGAACCAGAGATCAAATTGCCAACATCTGTTGGATCATAGAAAAACAAGGGAATTCTAAAAAATAAAGATCTACTTCTGCTTCATTGACTATGCTAAACTGGCTGAGATGAGAATTCTAAACCACCTTACCTGTCTCCTGAGAACCTGTATGCAGGTCAAGAACCTGCAGTTAGAACCAGACGTGAAACAACAGACTGGCTCCAAATTCGAAAAGGAGTACATCAAGGCCATATATTGTCACTCTTCTTTTTTAACTTATATGCAAAGTACATCTTGAGAAATGCCCAGCTGGATGAATCACAACCTGGAGTCAAGATTGCCCGGAGAAATATCAACAACCTCAGATGTGCTGATGACAGCACCCTAATGCAGAAAGTCGAGAGAAACTAAAGGGCCTCTTGATGAGAGTTAGGAGAATGAAAAAAAGCTGACTTGAAATTCAACATTCTAAAAACTAAGATAATGGCATTGGCTCTAATCATTTTCATGGCAAATAGGTGGTGAAAAAGTAGAAATACTGACAGACTTTATTTTCTTGGGCTTCAAAATCACTGCATAGTGGCTGCAGCCATGAAATTAAAAGATGCTTGTTCCTTGGAAGAAAAGCTATGGCAAACATAGACAACATGTTTAAAAGCAGAGACATCCCTTTGCCTACAAAGGTCTGTATAGTCAAAGCTATTGTTTTTCCTGTAGTCATGCATGAATGTGAGAGTTGGACCATAAAGAAGGCTGAGTGCTGAAGAATGATGTTTTTGAATTATAGTGCTGGAGGAGACTCTTAAGAAGACTCTTAGATTGCAAGGAGATCAAACCAGTCAATCCTAAAGGAAATCAACCCTGAATACTAATTGGAAGGATTGATATCAAAGCTTTGGCACCTGATGTGAAGAGCTGACTCACTACAAAAGACCCTGAGACTGGGAAGGATTGAGGGCAAGAGGAGAAGGGGATGACAGAGGATGAGATGGTTGGATGGCATCACTGCCTCAGTGGACTTGAGCCTGATCAAACTGAGGGAGTTAGTGAAGGACAGAGAAGCCTGGCATGCTGCAGTTCATGGGGTTGCAAAGACTTGGACATGACTTAGTAATTGAACAAAACAAATACTGTAGCTGGGGCTTCCCTGGGTAGCTCAACAGTAAAGACTCTGCCTGTAGTGCTGGAGATGCAGGAACCTTGAGTTCAGTTCCTGAGTCGGGAAAATCTCCTGGAGGAGGGCATGACAGTCCACTCCAGTGTTTTGGCCTGGAAGATCCAATGGAAAGAGAAGCCTGGCAAGCTACAGCCTGTGGGGTCAAAAAAAGTCAGACTCAACTGAAGGGACTGAGAACACATGCACACATACAGTAGCTTCTCCTGGACAGAGTGGGAATAGTCCATATGCAGTTAGATTGAGTTGGAATTGATCCCTAGACAAAGCTAATTACCAATATTGCAGCTATTGGAGCTTTGAAAAGGGGCCAGATCTTAGTGGAATTAGTTAGGGATGACTTTATAAAGAAGATGGTTTTGAGCACTAATAATAGAGAGAGTAATATAGTTCAGTTTTTAATATTTCATCTAGATGAACAAGTATAAAACAAAAGCCTAAAAATGGTGCCAGTGATTATTGTGACTATTTTTAGAATTAAAAATTGAAATAAAAAATAATTGGACAAAGGACATTTTAATAATAAGAATAGGCATCATTTATTGAGTATTCAGATGATGGGTACTTCCCTAAGTGCTTTATACATTATTCATTTCTCACACCAACTCTGAGCATATAGTAGAACTCCATCCTATGAAAAGGCATTGTCTAACTTCCATCCTCTTGACTACAGTTCTGTCTTGGTGACTTACTATTGAATAAATTACATTGACAGTTATAGGGCATGACTTCCCAAACTAGGTTAGAAATAGTGATATAATTTTCTTCTGGGTCTTTTGGGGACCTACACCTTTGGAGGCCTGAACTACCACGTAAGAAGTCCAGCTACTCTGAACCCAGCATGCTGAAGAGAAAAGATCATGTGGAGAGATCTCTTAAGAGGAAGATGTCCAAGGAGCCCCAGCTTCCAACCCCAACCTCTAGAAGTGTTAACATCTGTGAATAAAAAGCCTTTGAGGGCATGACAGAGGATGAGATGGTTGGATGGCATCACTGCCTCAGTGGACTTGAGCCTGATCAAACTGAGGGAGTTAGTGAAGGACAGAGAAGCCTGGCATGCTGCAGTTCATGGGGTTGCAAAGACTTGGACATGACTTAGTAATTGAACAAAACAAATACTGTAGCTGGGGCTTCCCTGGGTAGCTCAACAGTAAAGACTCTGCCTGTAGTGCTGGAGATGCAGGAACCTTGAGTTCAGTTCCTGAGTCGGGAAAATCTCCTGGAGGAGGGCATGACAGTCCACTCCAGTGTTTTGGCCTGGAAGATCCAATGGAAAGAGAAGCCTGGCAAGCTACAGCCTGTGGGGTCAAAAAGAGTCAGACTCAACTGAAGGGACTGAGAACACATGCACACATACAGTAGCTTCTCCTGGACAGAGTGGGAATAGTCCATATGCAGTTAGATTGAGTTGGAATTGATCCCTAGACAAAGCTAATTACCAATATTGCAGCTATTGGAGCTTTGAAAAGGGGCCAGATCTTAGTGGAATTAGTTAGGGATGACTTTATAAAGAAGATGGTTTTGAGCACTAATAATAGAGAGAGTAATATAGTTCAGTTTTTAATATTTCATCTAGATGAACAAGTATAAAACAAAAGCCTAAAAATGGTGCCAGTGATTATTGTGACTATTTTTAAAATTTAAAAAATTGAAATAAAAAATAATTGGACAAAGGACATTTTAATAATAAGAATAGGCATCATTTATTGAGTATTCAGATGATGGGTACTTCCCTAAGTGCTTTATACATTATTCATTTCTCACACCAACTCTGAGCATATAGTAGAACTCCATCCTATGAAAAGGCATTGTCTAACTTCCATCCTCTTGACTACAGTTCTGTCTTGGTGACTTACTATTGAATAAATTACATTGACAGTTATAGGGCATGACTTCCCAAACTAGGTTAGAAATAGTGATATAATTTTCTTCTGGGTCTTTTGGGGACCTACACCTTTGGAGGCCTGAACTACCACGTAAGAAGTCCAGCTACTCTGAACCCAGCATGCTGAAGAGAAAAGATCATGTGGAGAGATCTCTTAAGAGGAAGATGTCCAAGGAGCCCCAGCTTCCAACCCCAACCTCTAGAAGTGTTAACATCTGTGAATAAAAAAGCCTTTGAGCTTACCACCCTAGCCACTAATCATGGTGACCTCATGAGAGACCTTGAGACAGAACCACTCAGACCAGCTGCTCCTGAATTCCATAGAAACCATTAAAGATAATAAATCATTATTATTGTTTTAAGCACTAAGTTTCAGGATGATTTTTATACAATAGACAACTAATGTTAAGGTCTCTTGGAAATTTTTGGCTGTGGGTTAATAACATAGTGGAATTCGTATCTCAAAAGTAGATAAAGCTCCTGTGTGGAGATATAAGGCAAGATGAGATTTAGAAGGTAGGTGTTGAAGTTATGGCATCTTTTACTATTGAGAGCGATTTGAGTATAACTCTGTAGAATGGAAAAATCACTGAATTGGGTGTCAGAAAAACCCCAAATTTTTAGTTCCACTTTGCCAGTTCTACCTGTGTGACACGGGGAAAAGCATATAATGTTCCAGGTGTTACTTTTCTTCTTGCTAAAAACAAAGATGTAGAACTTCAGTATTCAGTTGTTGCCAGCACATTTTTAGAATAACATCTAGAGACTGGAGTATATCAACGGAGGATGATGAAGGGTCTGGAAGCCGTGTAAAATGGGAAATAGATATGTGAAACTGAAGGATTTACATAAAAAAAGGACCATTAATTTAATGCCTCCCTTAAGATACTCTGAATGACTTTAACATGGAAGACGAAATAGATTGATTTTGTGTATCTTTTGAGGGCAAACAGGAAAACGTTGGTGATAATCATGAGCATATAGATTTTAGTTGATTAAGGATTACCTTTTAAATAATTAGCATTCAGAAAATATTATTTGAGAGCCCTTAGCTGCAGTAATGCCAAAGAAAAAAAGCTTGGTTGCTTTTTCTGGTTTCAATAATAGGAAACTATAATATACTTCCCAAACTAGGTTAGAAATAGTGATATAATTTTCTTCTGGGTCTTTTGGGGACCTACACCTTTGGAGGCCTGAACTACCACGTAAGAAGTCCAGCTACTCTGAACCCAGCATGCTGAAGAGAAAAGATCATGTGGAGAGATCTCTTAAGAGGAAGATGTCCAAGGAGCCCCAGCTTCCAACCCCAACCTCTAGAAGTGTTAACATCTGTGAATAAAAAAGCCTTTGAGCTTACCACCCTAGCCACTAATCATGGTGACCTCATGAGAGACCTTGAGACAGAACCACTCAGACCAGCTGCTCCTGAATTCCATAGAAACCATTAAAGATAATAAATCATTATTATTGTTTTAAGCACTAAGTTTCAGGATGATTTTTATACAATAGACAACTAATGTTAAGGTCTCTTGGAAATTTTTGGCTGTGGGTTAATAACATAGTGGAATTCGTATCTCAAAAGTAGATAAAGCTCCTGTGTGGAGATATAAGGCAAGATGAGATTTAGAAGGTAGGTGTTGAAGTTATGGCATCTTTTACTATTGAGAGCGATTTGAGTATAACTCTGTAGAATGGAAAAATCACTGAATTGGGTGTCAGAAAACCCAATTTATAGTTCCACTTTGCCAGTTCTACCTGTGTGACACGGGGAAAAGCATATAATGTTCCAGGTGTTACTTTTCTTCTTGCTAAAAACAAAGATGTAGAACTTCAGTATTCAGTTGTTGCCAGCACATTTTTAGAATAACATCTAGAGACTGGAGTATATCAACGGAGGATGATGAAGGGTCTGGAAGCCGTGTAAAATGGGAAATAGATATGTGAAACTGAAGGATTTACATAAAAAAAGGACCATTAATTTAATGCCTCCCTTAAGATACTCTGAATGACTTTAACATGGAAGACGAAATAGATTGATTTTGTGTATCTTTTGAGGGCAAACAGGAAAACGTTGGTGATAATCATGAGCATATAGATTTTAGTTGATTAAGGATTACCTTTTAAATAATTAGCATTCAGAAAATATTATTTGAGAGCCCTTAGCTGCAGTAATGCCAAAGAAAAAAAGCTTGGTTGCTTTTTCTGGTTTCAATAATAGGAAACTATAATATACTAACTCTTTATATATCTTCAAGATGGCCAAACTCTGTTCTGTTAAATTCTTTTTACATTTCCTCTAAGTATCTCTTTATAAAGTGATCTCAGTCTTTTTTATTATATAAGCGATATATTTATTAGTGAAAAATTAGAAAATAGATATAAACAAAAAAGGAAAGAAAAATTACCAATAATGTCATAATCATTTAGAAGTCACTATAAATATTTTGGTATATATCTTCCAAGGGTTTTTTTTCTTTTGTGACCACATTTATCCTTATGCATGTATTTAACAAGACTGAAGCTATATGCTAAGTACTATAATAAATCCTTTTCTCCATTTGGTGCCTCCTCCCATGCAAATAAATTATTTCTATAACATTTTTGGTATTCATATTCAACCTTGAAAATATAAATACTATTTATTTTCTGATTAAAAGCCATATTAATGATAGAACATTTGCAAAGTATATGTAACTTCAAAAAGAAAATAGAAAGCTATCTTTTATTAGGGTCTCTCCCGGTGGCTCAATGGTAAAAAGTCCACCTGCAATGCAAGAGCGGCAGGTTCAGTGCCTGGGTGAGGAAGATACCCTGGAGAAGGAAATGGCAACCCACTCTAGTGTTCTTGCCTGGGGAATCCTATGGACAGAGGAACCTGGCGGGCTATAGTGCATGAGTCATGAAGAGTCGGACATGACTGAGCACAGCACATTATTTCAAGACTCATGACCATTAACAGTTTGTTGGAAATTCTGTCTGTTCTGTATGTAGTTTTTTCTTAAAAATAGGTTGGTATTTCTCCCATATCCGAATAAGCTTACTTAACATCCATCACCTCACACATTTGCTTTTAACATTCTCTATCCCTTCATCTTTGAAAACATCTTTGTATATTCTTAATTTGTGAAAATTGCTCATATTTCCTAGAAACTTTGCCTAATGACTATTTTTAGTACTACTGTATGCTCGTTTCAGTCATCCACATATACATTTTATACTTTGTTCAATTAATTGCCAGTGAAATGCTCTTTAGATAATCTGAACCAACATTGTTAATCCTTGTATTGGTACTAGAATCCTTTTAAATAATATTTTGAAATTTTCTTCACTGTTAGACTTGGTGAGGGTATGAGGCTAGGGGTTAAAAGAATGAAAATGTGATTTTCTTTCAATGAACTAATGCTTACTCAGGACTCCCATGCCCCTCTTTCTGAGATGTTCATGTGTCTAGTCATGCTATACACTGGTTGTCTTCATAAGAAAGACCAAAAGAAGAGAACTAATCACCTTTATGTTACTTTTCACAACTAATTAGGCTTCTTACAAATGTTTATAATCATGTCCACACTGTAACATTAAGGCAAAGCACATTCATTTCATTGCCTTCTTTAGGGAATCAGTGTTTCTGAAAGTAGGGTACATCAGAATTAAAGGACCTGTGTATCAGAAACATTTGGAATATTCATTAAACTTCATATTCCTGGACACCACTCATTGGGGGTATGGCAGGAGGTAAGGGAGTCTATATTTTTAACATACTTGCCAGCAAATTATATACATTAAAGTTTGAGAAGCACTGCTTTAAGCATATAAACTGTGCTGAGTAACACACACCAAAGCTTGAATGATGCTATCATTGGACATCTTTTCTCAGTTGGTAGTTCATAGAACCTATTTCATTTTTAGGAAATAATAGAATAAGTTGAGCTTTTTTTTCCCCCATGAGAAAACTTAAAAATTACTGACCTCCCTAGAGCACAAACTAGAGACCCTTTGTCAAGTTTCTTTTCCTGATTGTCATTATTGCCTTTTGTGCATACATGCTCAGATGTTTCTGACTCTGCAACCCCATAGACTGTATCCTCCCAGGCTCCCCTGTTTGTGGAATTTTCCAGGCAGGAATCCTGGAGTGGATTGCCATTTCCTTCTCCAGGGGATCTTCCCAACCCAGCTGTTTAAATTACACCTCCTGCGTTGGCAGGTGGATTCTTTACCACTGTGCTGCCTGGGAAGGCCAATATTGCCTTTTTTTTTTTTAAACAGAATATTGCCTTTTCTCTTCATTGGGCTTTCCAAGTGGCTCAGTGGTAAAGAACCCACTTTTACAACTGAAGCCACTTATGATTTCATCTTCTGCTGGCATTCGTGCCTTTGTGTTTTGTTGCAAGTGGTTCTTGTTGCTTTCTTGGAGAAATCACGTCTTTCCAGCTTCTTGTTATCTGCTTCTTGTTGAGCCATCTTGCACAGATTATAGGGTTGAGAACAGTATGGATCATTGGTGTGGGAACTCACGGTGATTCTGTGGTGACAGTGACTACAGTCTCATAAGTAAAAAGCAAGTAACCTGGTCTATCTAACAAGCAAGTGACATGAGTAAATAAGAGTGAAATTAGTTCAGAAAGAAAAAATGATAGTGTATAGATCTTAAATGCTCTAAAGACAACTGCAACTCAGGTTGAAGAAGAGACATTCCTAGCACCTTTCAGTTTGGGAGTGATGGAGAAAATCCTTTTATTATGATCAATGGTGAGTCATTTGTAGGTAACCACTTCCATGTAACTGTTGTTTTGAGTTGCTCTTCAACCCCTTAGGTTGAGTCAGAGTTTGTTTTTTTATTTATAGGCAGTAATATGAGAGTAATTTGCATTTGAAATGAGAGTGATTGAAGCATAATTTATCGCGTGGTGATTATTGATTCCAAAAAGCCTAGGTCACGTTTCTGATAGGGACACTATTAAGAGCTGAAATTGGCTTTGGCAAACATTATCTCTTGAGTTTTTGTTTGCACAAACTGGGGAGCAAACTGGCCATTTCAAGGAGCTATGTGCTAACCAGAACTGGCATCTAAAAGGAAGGGTTCCTGTGCTTCATTCCGCAGTTACTGTAAGCACTAAATAGAGTATATTTCTGAGAAAGAAAGTTTCTGACTCTGCAACCCCATAGACTGTATCCTCCCAGGCTCCCCTGTTTGTGGAATTTTCCAGGCAGGAATCCTGGAGTGGATTGCCATTTCCTTCTCCAGGGGATCTTCCCAACCCAGCTGTTTAAATTACACCTCCTGCGTTGGCAGGTGGATTCTTTACCACTGTGCTGCCTGGGAAGGCCAATATTGCCTTTTTTTTTTTTAAACAGAATATTGCCTTTTCTCTTCATTGGGCTTTCCAAGTGGCTCAGTGGTAAAGAACCCACTTTTACAACTGAAGCCACTTATGATTTCATCTTCTGCTGGCATTCGTGCCTTTGTGTTTTGTTGCAAGTGGTTCTTGTTGCTTTCTTGGAGAAATCACGTCTTTCCAGCTTCTTGTTATCTGCTTCTTGTTGAGCCATCTTGCACAGATTATAGGGTTGAGAACAGTATGGATCATTGGTGTGGGAACTCACGGTGATTCTGTGGTGACAGTGACTACAGTCTCATAAGTAAAAAGCAAGTAACCTGGTCTATCTAACAAGCAAGTGACATGAGTAAATAAGAGTGAAATTAGTTCAGAAAGAAAAAATGATAGTGTATAGATCTTAAATGCTCTAAAGACAACTGCAACTCAGGTTGAAGAAGAGACATTCCTAGCACCTTTCAGTTTGGGAGTGATGGAGAAAATCCTTTTATTATGATCAATGGTGAGTCATTTGTAGGTAACCACTTCCATGTAACTGTTGTTTTGAGTTGCTCTTCAACCCCTTAGGTTGAGTCAGAGTTTGTTTTTTTATTTATAGGCAGTAATATGAGAGTAATTTGCATTTGAAATGAGAGTGATTGAAGCATAATTTATCGCGTGGTGATTATTGATTCCAAAAAGCCTAGGTCACGTTTCTGATAGGGACACTATTAAGAGCTGAAATTGGCTTTGGCAAACATTATCTCTTGAGTTTTTGTTTGCACAAACTGGGGAGCAAACTGGCCATTTCAAGGAGCTATGTGCTAACCAGAACTGGCATCTAAAAGGAAGGGTTCCTGTGCTTCATTCCGCAGTTACTGTAAGCACTAAATAGAGTATATTTCTGAGAAAGAAAGGATCTAGGAACCAGGTAAAGTGGAGCTCTCTTGCCCATTTATTTTATCCTTTTCAGTTTATCTAAGTGTAACTGTAATGAACATCTGCTCTGTGCTAGGCATTTTCCTAGCAGTGGGATAGTGGAAAAGATAAAGATTTGGCTCATAGTAATTAAAAACAGCTTTATTGAGATATCATACACATACCACACAATTTGCTCATTTGAGTGTGTACAATTCAGTGGTTATTCACAGACTTTACAATACTCAATTTAGTTCAAGACATATTATTTTTAACTAAGCAATTCATTAGATCCAGAGAGGGAAGAACTTCTTTGACTCCATTCTTAGATCTGTTGCTTTCATCAGAATAATGGTATCTATCATTTACTGAGCATCAACTACTTTAGGCTCAGCACTGTGCCTAGTTGCTTTATAAAGTTACCTTATCATGTGCTGCCAATAGCTGTGGAAATGTTTTATTCTTGCCTTATATGCAGTGACAAAAATACCTAAATATTCAGCATTTATTGAGCATAGTTATCTTATTTAATGTATGTGGAAATGTACTTCTCTAGACTCCATTTTCCTTTTCACTCCCTTTCTTACCAGCAATTCTCTCTGTAACTTTTTTTTTTTTTTTTTTTTAACTTTAACACCATGCTTCTTCCTCTATTTTTGGTGCTTACTAGGCCTTTTTGTGAAGAAGGGGAGGGGTATTGGAACAATTAAGAGTTTTAAACTTCCAATGAGAATCACAAGGTCTAGATGCTTTGCTTATCTCATTCAATTTTTTTATTGGGAGAGAAAAAGTATCCATACACAGACAGACAAGGTGAGTGCAAAACTACTGAGGGTCTATGGCCAATAATGGTTGCTTCAGACTCCAAGTTCTGATTTTGAGAGCTACAAAAGCATTTTCTTTTTACAAATGTTTAGCTGTTTACTATTTTCCATCTAAGATTTGCTTTTTCTCCTTAAGATAGATGTAATTATTTGACCAGTTAGCCAACTTATCTGTAATGTAAAATAACTCTTGTGCAAGTGTTTCTGTAACAAACTTGTCCTCCAGTTAAAAAAAAGTAAAAACAAATCATTTTTAAATGTTACATGAAAAATGTGTGTGACTGAGTGCTAAAGTATCAGTGGTAAGGATAAGAAATAAAAGTAGGTTTCTGTAACTTTGACAGATGTATAGCTAGAAAGAAAAACAATTGAAGCACACAAAAATATTCAGATTGGCTAACTTTCTGGAACTGATTTAGATACTTTATATATTTACTGGTAGCAATATTATATATTGAAGATGATTTCTCTACTGTTTCTAAATTTTAGGGATATGGGGTTTGTTGTTGTACATATTTGTTTAGACTGTGGGCAGAGGTTTGCTAATGTAAGTGCCAATTAAAAGAAAAAATTACCATCCTCATAATTAATAATTAAATTTGAACTATTTTAAATGAAGGGTATAAATGAGGAAGAATTTGAAGTGTTCCTTCTAAAATTAAGTTTTTATATCACTTTGACTGCCTTTTAGTTAAAAACAGGAAACAGTTTGAATCTGCAATTTTAAGTCAGTTCCTTTGATAATTATTTCTATAATGTTTAGTATTTTTTTAAACAGAGATAGTTGATATATTTTATTTGTACATCTCAGCCTCGTATACTATCATTCTGAGCTTGGAATTTTCCTCCAATGATATGCAAAGAAACATGTTCCATTGATTTTCATTTTGTTTTGTTTTTCTAGGAGTCAGAGAATAATAAGTTATGTTCCCTATATTCCTTCCGAAATACCTCTACCTCACCACATAAGCCTGACGAAGGGAGTCGGGACCGCGAGATAATGACCAGTGTTACTTTTGGAACCCCAGAACGCCGCAAAGGGAGCCTTGCCGATGTGGTGGACACACTGAAACAGAAGAAGCTTGAGGAAATGACTCGGACTGAACAAGAGGGTATGTGTGGACTTAACCGTTGGGCTTTATTCTTTTAAAGATTCCAGATTAAAAATAAAAAAAATGAGTGGGATTTCAAGGGCCAGAGAAGTGCATAATTGGCACTAGCAAGGAAAAAGTTATTTGGAGGTTACCATGGTGATGGCAGATTGTGATCCGTTAGAAGTATTAAGCGGATAGCTCCATTTTTCTACAACTTTGTGCATTTTACTTGGTTCTTATAATAACAAAATCAAAGTTTTAAAGTGACTATAAGCCTTGCTCTTAAAATGTTGTATAGGTATTTTCCCAGCTGCAACTCTATTTTTCATTTTTCCCTCTCTCTTTCCGTTTAATGGATAGTATTTTATTATGAAAATACCAACTGTTTAAAAAAAATCCCTAATTTATTTCTCCTTATTTTCACAAATATTATAAATTTATAAATATTATTTTACCAACAATATTGTAGAATTGAGAGTTTCTAATATTGTTAAAATTTAATATTTAAGGTGAGAGTTCTTTGGCACATGACATCTACCGAAATACTTTCTCTAGGTCAGCCTAGGTCCTAAAAAGTAGATGAAAGAAGACTCTAAAATATGTTTAAATTAAGTAAATCAACTCTAAGTGCTTGCTATCCTATGTATAGTCGTTCATTTTTTTCTGTACAGATTTTACATTTTAAAATACAGAGTAATTAATGGCTCTGAATCACTGCTTGCATTGTAAGTTAAATTTAAACCTCTGTGGTACTGTAGGGAAAAGGGGATTTGATACAAGGGAATTTTTCAAAAATGTAACTTAATTTTATTCTTCAAAAGCCTCAAAAGTTTAAAAGCTTCAGATTAATTTTTGTAACATGTCGACCACATCAGCTATCTTTATGGAAGCTTCTAATTGTATTATGTTTCCCATTCTGACTAACTAGATTATATCATACAAAATGTAAATTTTTTTTGATAACTCAGGGTCATGGTGCCCTAGACTATAAACTCCAATACCTGTCTAACAATTCTGTGACCCTGAGTAAATTCACCAATCTCCTTGAACCACAGAATTTAAAATTTGGTATGGTAATAACCTGACTTCTTAACTCAAACATTTTGAGAATTAACTGTAATAATAAATATGTGTCTTATGAACATATACTTGAGACATTATGATGATTATTGTATTTTAAATGTCAAATACTTTATCATGCTATAATGTAATGATGCCCCCAGAGATCATTGAGATAATTAGGACAGTTTTTTTATGGTTATTTCTGCAGTTATGAAACTTTGGAGTTTATTTGCCTGCTTGATTTAATTATTCTTTTCAGCACGTGTGTGTGTGTGTGTGTTTGTCTTTAATATCAACTTTAAGACTATTCTTACTTCGTTGTTCTAATTTGCTTCTCATATCCATCTGTCAGTTATGAAATTAGATGATCATAGACATCTATAACATTATTAAAAATATAAACAGTGTCTATTATCTAGACACTGTTTAACATATGAACAGATATTTCTGGGTGAGTTGCTGTGAGATTCTGGACAATACACATGCTCTAAAGTTCATGGACTCCATGCTTACTCTTCTGGCTGCTCAGAGACTTTATATTCCTCATTGGTGGCTAGGTTTTAGAATAGCTGAGGTCACTAGGTCAATAAACTGAATAAATCAGATTGCTAGATTACTTTTAATTGTGATTCATCAAAAAGATGGCTTTAGTTCTATAGGAAAGTACTTCTCAGCACAGTTTAGAGGGAGCTCTGTTATGTAAAAATAAATAAATTGATTTGTGATGTTTTTAGGGTGAGGGACTGGACTACTAGGGAATTTGAAGTCATTCTTCTCTCACAAGTAATAATTCGTTTTTCCCTTCCTCTTCATTACTGTGTGTTGGCAACCTACTCCAGTATTCTTGCCTGAAATACCACATGTACAGAGGAACCTGGTAGGCTACTGTTCAAGGGGTCGCAAAGAATCGTACACAACTGAGCACACTCACACACACATAGATTTGGTACAAGAGCGGCACTTGCAATATGAGACCTCTCATTTATGAGTCCTTTATCATTATATACCTACTATTAAAAAACGTTGGGCTTCCATGGTGGTCCAGTGGGTAAGGACACCACCTTGCAGTGCAAGGGGCGCCAGTTCAATCCCTGGCCTGGGAAGATCCTACGTGCCGCAGAGCGAGTGGACCCATGTGTCCAACTACCAAGCTGGGGCTCTGGGTGCATGTTCCCAGAGCTGATGCTCTGCAGTGAGAAAGGCCACTGTGATGGGAGGCCCACACAGGCTAGAGAACAAAGATAAATAAATGAAAGGTCAACAGACTTGGCCAAAAAAATAGAAAAGAAGAAGAAGAAAAAAAATGTTTTTATGTACTTTACAGAATTTTGTTTTCTAAAGTACATATATTTTAAGCATCAGAAATTCAGACATTTTCAGCGCATATCAATGTATATCCTCCAAAAATTAAAAATAAAAAATAATGAAATGATAAAAGAAAGCTCATAAATTATCATTAATAAACATATAAACAGTGTCTATTATCTAGACACTGTTTAACATATGAACAGATATTTCTGGGTGAGTTGCTGTGAGATTCTGGACAATACACATGCTCTAAAGTTCATGGACTCCATGCTTACTCTTCTGGCTGCTCAGAGACTTTATATTCCTCATTGGTGGCTAGGTTTTAGAATAGCTGAGGTCACTAGGTCAATAAACTGAATAAATCAGATTGCTAGATTACTTTTAATTGTGATTCATCAAAAAGATGGCTTTAGTTCTATAGGAAAGTACTTCTCAGCACAGTTTAGAGGGAGCTCTGTTATGTAAAAATAAATAAATTGATTTGTGATGTTTTTTAGGGTGAGGGGACTGGACTACTAGGGAATTTGAAGTCATTCTTCTCTCACAAGTAATAATTCGTTTTTTTCCCCTTCCTCTTCATTACTGTGTGTTGGCAACCTACTCCAGTATTCTTGCCTGAAATACCACATGTACAGAGGAACCTGGTAGGCTACTGTTCAAGGGGTCGCAAAGAATCGTACACAACTGAGCACACTCACACACACATAGATTTGGTACAAGAGCGGCACTTGCAATATGAGACCTCTCATTTATGAGTCCTTTATCATTATATACCTACTATTAAAAAACGTTGGGCTTCCATGGTGGTCCAGTGGGTAAGGACACCACCTTGCAGTGCAAGGGGCGCCAGTTCAATCCCTGGCCTGGGAAGATCCTACGTGCCGCAGAGCGAGTGGACCCATGTGTCCAACTACCAAGCTGGGGCTCTGGAGTGCATGTTCCCAGAGCTGATGCTCTGCAGTGAGAAAGGCCACTGTGATGGGAGGCCCACACAGGCTAGAGAACAAAGATAAATAAATGAAAGGTCAACAGACTTGGCCAAAAAAATAGAAAAGAAGAAGAAGAAAAAAAATGTTTTTATGTACTTTACAGAATTTTGTTTTCTAAAGTACATATATTTTAAGCATCAGAAATTCAGACATTTTCAGCGCATATCAATGTATATCCTCCATTAAGTACAAATATGAAATGATAAAAAGAAAGCTCATCAAACTTACAGATTCCAAAACTCTGGAGGAATGCTGAATATAATGTACGAAAGAAAACAAAACCTCAAAAGTTTTCAACAAACTGAAAATACAGACCTTAACTCATCAAGATAAAATTTAATAGATCTTGCTGTCAAGTCCAGAGGCTGTGACTAAAATTCCTATCTGCACAAGTAATTACTGGAGAAAATTTAAATAGCAGGCACGTGATTAAAACAACAACAACAAAAAACCACCCCACGTATGGGTTTTAGGTGATAGAGAGACCAATGGAGTCAGCATGGTGAATATTTCCAAAAAATTGCCAGTGCTCTCCCAGTCAGCATTTCTAGAATTACGGTATGTGAGCTTCAAGAGACCTCAATCCCACTGAACTTCTTTTGAGACGTCTTCAAGTACAATGTGATATAAATATTGTTATCCTATTGGTTACGATGTCACAGATACTATGAATTTATGGTTTGTTGCCTGCACTGATAATTTAAAGAAATACACATTTTCAGTTAAAAAAAATGGTGAAAAATATTTTTTTTCCATCCCATCTAAATTCACAGACTTCCTGAATTCTATTCTTGGGGTCAGATTCTTGGGGTCTATGGATCCTAAGTTAAGAACATGATATTGCACACCTATCATGAGTAAAGAAATAGTCTCTAAAGAGTTTATATTCTAGTAAAAGGTGTAACATACATACAAAATGAACCCTAATTCAGTGTCTTTTCATATGTGATAAGTTCCATGAGTGCTATGTATATAAAATGTTATAGGAATTTACAAGATAGATTGAGCCTGCCTAGGAAACCAGTGGAAAGTTTCTGTAGGGAAGTGGGTCTTACCTGGTCTTGGAGAATCAAAGAATACATATAGGCAGAAATGGAGAGGTGGGGGTATTTCTGTCAAAAGGAATGGACAGAGAGCTTTAAAACAGCAAAGAGTTCAGGTTCTTGCAGTATACAACTGAAAAGTTAGGATCTGTTCATCACAGAGGCCCATTCATTCTTGGGTAAGAAATTTGAACTTTATACTGAAGGTTGTAAAGGAACCATTGACTAGTTTTTAGCACAGTAAATTGATGGATTAGAGCTTTCCTTCAGGAAAGTTAATCAGACAGCACTGTGTTGGATGTATGGGAGCACAGAGACAGATTAAGGAAATTGTTTCAGGCTAAAGATAATGAGGACTTGAACTAAGGCAGCAGAAACGAGAAAGGAAGAAGGGTGCATATGAAAAAGATATCATGAGATAGAATTGTTAGGACTCGACATTTAAAGTGAGGCTATCAATAGCGGGGAGTGGCTTAAAGGTAGCTCAGAGTGAATAGTAGGAGAGAACTATAGGTAATGAGAAAAGCAGAGCAACGTGTTTTGGAGATGGGTTTAATGAGGATACCTATTTTTTATTTTGAGTTTGAGTCCTAATTTTCACTCCTTGCCTGGAGCAATGGGAGATTAGAAATAGTACAATGGGAGAAAAGAAATAATTATAGAAAAGGTCATTAATAAGATTCTGATAGGTTTACAGTTCTATAATAATGATATTCTAGTTCTAAGGATGTAGAATAGCTACACCAATATTTGCCTGGCTTTCACGTTTTAAAGCCCTATATCCTCATCTGGACATCCCTCATCCCATGGGGCATATAAAAGCTTTCAAATGCATTACTCACCTCTCCCTCACTTCTGCTTCCTGGTTTGAAGGTCCTACTCCATGAGTGACAAGCCTGTGTGATTGACATAAAGAATGACTTTCCTGAGTCCTTCTTGTCCTGGAGAATGTTTTGACTCAGAGTAAATACTCTCCCTTCACTCTCCCTCAAATGCAGGAGCTGATCTATGAAAAGTTTATTTATTGTCTATTTTAAAGCAATATTTACATGATAACCCAAAAACTCTCCACAGGATAATAGGAAAGTTATTCTCTTACAGGTAGCTTCTTTGATTAAACAAATATAATTGTCCACTATTTAATGTGACATTCTCTCAAGAAATGTCCTCTCCAGAGCAGTGATTTGACTGGGTTGCTGTAACATTGATGAACAAAGGTGTTCTGTCTGAAGTGCCTCCTCTGAAAGTGAGAGTTGTGGGAAAACAGGCAAGGTTTCTATTTTCTTGTAAACTGAACCCTGTTTTTTTTTTTTTTTTCTGTCAGAGATAGGTATGTTGGTAGGTAGGCAGACAGGTAAGTGTGCAGATTCATGGAAAAATGGATAAATGGACAGAATGAATGAATATCAGAATCTCCCTTTTAAAACACTGCTGATATTGGCGGGTATAATATGCAGAGAGACTTTGATTAATAGATTCATGTTTAAATGCTCCTAACATAAAAATCCTTCATTGAGGACTTGAACTAAGGCAGCAGAAACGAGAAAGGAAGAAGGGTGCATATGAAAAGATATCATGAGATAGAATTGTTAGGACTCGACATTTAAAGTGAGGCTATCAATAGCGGGGAGTGGCTTAAAGGTAGCTCAGAGTGAATAGTAGGAGAGAACTATAGGTAATGAGAAAAGCAGAGCAACGTGTTTTGGAGATGGGTTTAATGAGGATACCTATTTTTTATTTTGAGTTTGAGTCCTAATTTTCACTCCTTGCCTGGAGCAATGGGAGATTAGAAATAGTACAATGGGAGAAAAGAAATAATTATAGAAAAGGTCATTAATAAGATTCTGATAGGTTTACAGTTCTATAATAATGATATTCTAGTTCTAAGGATGTAGAATAGCTACACCAATATTTGCCTGGCTTTCACGTTTTAAAGCCCTATATCCTCATCTGGGACATCCCTCATCCCATGGGGCATATAAAAGCTTTCAAATGCATTACTCACCTCTCCCTCACTTCTGCTTCCTGGTTTGAAGGTCCTACTCCATGAGTGACAAGCCTGTGTGATTGACATAAAGAATGACTTTCCTGAGTCCTTCTTGTCCTGGAGAATGTTTTGACTCAGAGTAAATACTCTCCCTTCACTCTCCCTCAAATGCAGGAGCTGATCTATGAAAAGTTTATTTATTGTCTATTTTAAAGCAATATTTACATGATAACCCAAAAACTCTCCACAGGATAATAGGAAAGTTATTCTCTTACAGGTAGCTTCTTTGATTAAACAAATATAATTGTCCACTATTTAATGTGACATTCTCTCAAGAAATGTCCTCTCCAGAGCAGTGATTTGACTGGGTTGCTGTAACATTGATGAACAAAGGTGTTCTGTCTGAAGTGCCTCCTCTGAAAGTGAGAGTTGTGGGAAAACAGGCAAGGTTTCTATTTTCTTGTAAACTGAACCCTGTTTTTTTTTTTTTTTTTTCTGTCAGAGATAGGTATGTTGGTAGGTAGGCAGACAGGTAAGTGTGCAGATTCATGGAAAAATGGATAAATGGACAGAATGAATGAATATCAGAATCTCCCTTTTAAAACACTGCTGATATTGGCGGGTATAATATGCAGAGAGACTTTGATTAATAGATTCATGTTTAAATGCTCCTAACATAAAAATCCTTCAGCTGGGGTTAAATGATGAATTTCAGTTATCCTTGTATCACCCATCTTGTTGCCAATGTGGCTGGGCTCTAACATAAGCGACAGTTGTCAGAAAATGAATACTTTAAAAAGGACTTCTATATCTAAATACATATATTTAATCAGAGAGTCCTTTGGCTTCTGAAAATAAGTTGTCTAATGAGAATTTCATTTGAGCAGCTGCGACTGAGGAGGTCAACAGGCATTGCCTAGGAGAATATGGCCCAGCTGGTTAAATCTGGTTGTTGTCGTGATTTAAATGGTCAAGTGCTGCTTGTAATCCAGGACCGTCTGTTTGTAAAGGGAAGAGTGAGTGCTTCAGCATAATGTACAGCTGTTTTAATCTCTCTTTAATAATAGTGTTTCAGCTACTATCATGTCTTGTGTATCATACTACTAAGTATATGATCTTAGGCTGGATGAACTGGTTTGGGACAGGTTCTGGAGTCATATGAGATCAGAGAGAAAGGGATATAAACCTCGGCTCTAACAAAATAACTTTCTTTCTGACTTTTTCCTCTTTTAAGAGACATATTTTTGGTGGTAATTATTATGATCAAGAGGGACCGATGAAGCTTGTGGTTAGAAATATTAGAATAAATGTTTCTGTTTGATAGAGGCCATAAACTTAAAGGAAAATACGCAGGGTTTAGGTACAACTTCATAGAATGTATGTTGGTCAGAAATCGGAGTATTTGTCCAATGCAATTCTTGTGGTTCAGAAATATTAGAATAAATGTCCTAGAGCAGTGAGATGGAATATCAAGAAGTGCCTCCTCTGAAAGTGAGAGTTGTGGGAAAACAGGCAAGGTTTCTATTTTCTTGTAAACTGAACCCTGTTTTTTTTTTTTTTTTTTCTGTCAGAGATAGGTATGTTGGTAGGTAGGCAGACAGGTAAGTGTGCAGATTCATGGAAAAATGGATAAATGGACAGAATGAATGAATATCAGAATCTCCCTTTTAAAACACTGCTGATATTGGCGGGTATAATATGCAGAGAGACTTTGATTAATAGATTCATGTTTAAATGCTCCTAACATAAAAATCCTTCAGCTGGGGTTAAATGATGAATTTCAGTTATCCTTGTATCACCCATCTTGTTGCCAATGTGGCTGGGCTCTAACATAAGCGACAGTTGTCAGAAAATGAATACTTTAAAAAGGACTTCTATATCTAAATACATATATTTAATCAGAGAGTCCTTTGGCTTCTGAAAATAAGTTGTCTAATGAGAATTTCATTTGAGCAGCTGCGACTGAGGAGGTCAACAGGCATTGCCTAGGAGAATATGGCCCAGCTGGTTAAATCTGGTTGTTGTCGTGATTTAAATGGTCAAGTGCTGCTTGTAATCCAGGACCGTCTGTTTGTAAAGGGAAGAGTGAGTGCTTCAGCATAATGTACAGCTGTTTTAATCTCTCTTTAATAATAGTGTTTCAGCTACTATCATGTCTTGTGTATCATACTACTAAGTATATGATCTTAGGCTGGATGAACTGGTTTGGGACAGGTTCTGGAGTCATATGAGATCAGAGAGAAAGGGATATAAACCTCGGCTCTAACAAAATAACTTTCTTTCTGACTTTTTCCTCTTTTAAGAGACATATTTTTGGTGGTAATTATTATGATCAAGAGGGACCGATGAAGCTTGTGGTTAGAAATATTAGAATAAATGTTTCTGTTTGATAGAGGCCATAAACTTAAAGGAAAATACGCAGGGTTTAGGTACAACTTCATAGAATGTATGTTGGTCAGAAATCGGAGTATTTGTCCAATGCAATTCTGTGCTTCAAGATATGATAATAATGAAAGCATGTGGATTCATTTGACTGTGTATGTAAAGGGCAGGGGCATTTGAGCTTTGAATTCCTGGTGGGATAGGCTTTCCAATGGATTATGCAGCTGTTACCCAGCACAAGAATGAACACGTGTTTATATATCTGATGGATTATTATCATTATTCACATCTCTAAATAATAATTTGGATTTCTACATATATTTTCAATGAATTATATTTAGTAAGCATGTATGTTGGTGTGTATTGCTGATCTCATATTAATAGCTTTTGTTGTACTAAAAGTGGAAGGCGATATAGTTTAAACAATGGGGAAAACTCATTTTTGAAAGTCTTATGTTTTTTGAGTGAGCTAGATTGAATATAAGTTCTAATATTTTAGTGAGGCAGTATAGCATACTGATTGAGTGTGGGCTCTGGAGCTAGACTGTCTGAGCGCCATTTTAGCCAGCTGGATGACATTGAGCACCTCTCTGTGTTTTCTCAGCCAAATATTGGACATAGCTATAGAGGTATGATGAAAACAAAAAGTTTTAGTTAATGCAATTAGAACAGAGTATTACCAGCACATAGTAAGTGCTCAATAAATGTAGCCAACATTATTTCCTAGTCCTAGGCAAATTATTTTATCCTCTGAGCTTCAGTTTTTCCGTTTGTAGAACTAGATAAATGGTATCTATGCAGTCGTGAGAATTTGATGTAATATATATCACATAGTTTATTATATAATCATGATTATTGTTACTATTGCTATTATGACTAGTATTACTGATATCATTTGAAGAATGTTTTTAAAGAGAACTATCATGTCTTGTGTATCATACTACTAAGTATATGATCTTAGGCTGGATGAACTGGTTTGGGACAGGTTCTGGAGTCATATGAGATCAGAGAAAGGGATATAAACCTCGGCTCTAACAAAATAACTTTCTTTCTGACTTTTTCCTCTTTTAAGAGACATATTTTTGGTGGTAATTATTATGATCAAGAGGGACCGATGAAGCTTGTGGTTAGAAATATTAGAATAAATGTTTCTGTTTGATAGAGGCCATAAACTTAAAGGAAAATACGCAGGGTTTAGGTACAACTTCATAGAATGTATGTTGGTCAGAAATCGGAGTATTTGTCCAATGCAATTCTGTGCTTCAAGATATGATAATAATGAAAGCATGTGGATTCATTTGACTGTGTATGTAAAGGGCAGGGGCATTTGAGCTTTGAATTCCTGGTGGGATAGGCTTTCCAATGGATTATGCAGCTGTTACCCAGCACAAGAATGAACACGTGTTTATATATCTGATGGATTATTATCATTATTCACATCTCTAAATAATAATTTGGATTTCTACATATATTTTCAATGAATTATATTTAGTAAGCATGTATGTTGGTGTGTATTGCTGATCTCATATTAATAGCTTTTGTTGTACTAAAAGTGGAAGGCGATATAGTTTAAACAATGGGGAAAACTCATTTTTGAAAGTCTTATGTTTTTTGAGTGAGCTAGATTGAATATAAGTTCTAATATTTTAGTGAGGCAGTATAGCATACTGATTGAGTGTGGGCTCTGGAGCTAGACTGTCTGAGCGCCATTTTAGCCAGCTGGATGACATTGAGCACCTCTCTGTGTTTTCTCAGCCAAATATTGGACATAGCTATAGAGGTATGATGAAAACAAAAAGTTTTAGTTAATGCAATTAGAACAGAGTATTACCAGCACATAGTAAGTGCTCAATAAATGTAGCCAACATTATTTCCTAGTCCTAGGCAAATTATTTTATCCTCTGAGCTTCAGTTTTTCCGTTTGTAGAACTAGATAAATGGTATCTATGCAGGTACGTGAGAATTTGATGTAATATATATCACATAGTTTATTATATAATCATGATTATTGTTACTATTGCTATTATGACTAGTATTACTGATATCATTTGAAGAATGTTTTTTTAAAGAGAACTATTACAGGAATCTCATCCTGTACCAAAGACCAAACCATAGGAAATGTCCATGGTGTTAGGGGATTTAGCATTTGGCAGCAATGACGTACTTATTTTCTGGGAGAGCAATTCAGCTTAACTCTGCTTTTAGGATTTTTGGAAAAGTTGATACTAAATTTCCCCACTGGAAGCCAATCTTCCCTGCTGAGAAATATGTGGAATATGATGTTGTCAGTGAGAGAGGTTGATACAGTCTTGGATGAGGTTTTTAGATAGTACCCAGTTAAGAGTACTGTGTTTCTGTTAAAGAAAAAAAAATATATTAAAAGCACATGCTAAAAAATTTAATATTCATACCATGCTAGAGCATTAAAATAATCTTTTAAGGCAAAACTTATGGATATTAGGTTTTTGCCACTATTCTGATTGAAGTTTGTATTGGTGAAATATTTAGAGTATCCAAGATCCAAACCTTTTTTTATATTTCTCATTTATGGGAGAAGGTTTTGGACTTCTACATAAATACACATTAAGTATTTATTATGAAGCCCCCAGAATTATTATTTTAAGTAAGTTGTAAATTTCAGGTCATTTAGTGCCAAAGTTACCCAAGACCTCTCATACTCAAGATGAAGAAACAGTCAGGTATTCACAGCAACTTCATTTTCATTATTTTTTTCTTCTCTTTAAAATATATTTTTTTACTCTCTTATAATGTTTGGATCCTTGATCCTATTTTAAAGAATTTGTATTATACACATAGCAAAGACTAATTTAGTATCAGATAGTTTAAGCAAACATATTTCTGCAAGTATTATACAATTAGGGATTAAAATGAGGAGGTAAAAAATGATGTTTTTAGTTTCAATTAGAACAGAGTATTAACAGAGTATTACCAGCACATAGTAAGTGCTCAATAAATGTAGCCAACATTATTTCCTAGTCCTAGGCAAATTATTTTATCCTCTGAGCTTCAGTTTTTCCGTTTGTAGAACTAGATAAATGGTATCTATGCAGGTACGTGAGAATTTGATGTAATATATATCACATAGTTTATTATATAATCATGATTATTGTTACTATTGCTATTATGACTAGTATTACTGATATCATTTGAAGAATGTTTTTAAAGAGAACTATTACAGGAATCTCATCCTGTACCAAAGACCAAACCATAGGAAATGTCCATGGTGTTAGGGGATTTAGCATTTGGCAGCAATGACGTACTTATTTTCTGGGAGAGCAATTCAGCTTAACTCTGCTTTTAGGATTTTTGGAAAAGTTGATACTAAATTTCCCCACTGGAAGCCAATCTTCCCTGCTGAGAAATATGTGGAATATGATGTTGTCAGTGAGAGAGGTTGATACAGTCTTGGATGAGGTTTTTAGATAGTACCCAGTTAAGAGTACTGTGTTTCTGTTAAAGAAAAAAATATATTAAAAGCACATGCTAAAAAATTTAATATTCATACCATGCTAGAGCATTAAAATAATCTTTTAAGGCAAAACTTATGGATATTAGGTTTTTGCCACTATTCTGATTGAAGTTTGTATTGGTGAAATATTTAGAGTATCCAAGATCCAAACCTTTTTTTATATTTCTCATTTATGGGAGAAGGTTTTGGACTTCTACATAAATACACATTAAGTATTTATTATGAAGCCCCCAGAATTATTATTTTAAGTAAGTTGTAAATTTCAGGTCATTTAGTGCCAAAGTTACCCAAGACCTCTCATACTCAAGATGAAGAAACAGTCAGGTATTCACAGCAACTTCATTTTCATTATTTTTTTCTTCTCTTTAAAATATATTTTTTTACTCTCTTATAATGTTTGGATCCTTGATCCTATTTTAAAGAATTTGTATTATACACATAGCAAAGACTAATTTAGTATCAGATAGTTTAAGCAAACATATTTCTGCAAGTATTATACAATTAGGGATTAAAATGAGGAGGTAGAACTACTGTTTTTTGAATTATGGAAAAGATTGATGTTTCTTATATTTTTGTGTTAAGTATATTTGCTTTCTAATTCTTCAGGAACTGGTCGTCCTCTCATATAGCATTATAAAGTATGTAATTAGCATGAATCCTGTGAAGTCTAGACATTCTGGACAAATCTTACTTATTTCAATTTGCTGTTGTTTTGCAACTCCCATTTACAATGTTGGCAGTGTCCTCGTTGGTTACATTCTTTTTCTTGACTTCATTTTGTGTGTCTCTGCCTTGAAAAGATGCTTCAGATTTCTTGGCTCATTTCTGTCTCTTCAGAATTAGAAGTTCTTTTCTTAAATTTTTTCCTCTGTGAATGTCAAAACAGATGTGGGCAGTTGCTTCTGATTTTTCTTCTTCCTGACCTGGGAAGCTAAAAGGTGTTCCTCGACATTTTGTTAAGAGGATGCAACTTCCTCTCCATGGTTTGATAAAATTAAGTCATATTCTCATATGATTTGTGCAGTTGGAGTGGATCATTAGCATTTTGCTTTTTTTTCCACTGAAAATTCATCAGACTTCTGGATTTATTCTGGTATTCTCAAAAAATATAGGGGACAGTTTTAAAATCTATGCATTTTTCTTTTACAATAGATATGTAAAATCCAAAGAAAAAATACAAAAGGAAAGGTAAACTTAAATGTGTTTATTATGTAATATTTGATTATGACTTACCTGGGGGCTATATGGTAAAGAACTTCATGGAGATTTATTCTGGTATTTCAAATAGAAGGTTTTGGACTTCTACATAAATACACATTAAGTATTTATTATGAAGCCCCCAGAATTATTATTTTAAGTAAGTTGTAAATTTCAGGTCATTTAGTGCCAAAGTTACCCAAGACCTCTCATACTCAAGATGAAGAAACAGTCAGGTATTCACAGCAACTTCATTTTCATTATTTTTTTCTTCTCTTTAAAATATATTTTTTTACTCTCTTATAATGTTTGGATCCTTGATCCTATTTTAAAGAATTTGTATTATACACATAGCAAAGACTAATTTAGTATCAGATAGTTTAAGCAAACATATTTCTGCAAGTATTATACAATTAGGGATTAAAATGAGGAGGTAGAACTACTGTTTTTTGAATTATGGAAAAGATTGATGTTTCTTATATTTTTGTGTTAAGTATATTTGCTTTCTAATTCTTCAGGAACTGGTCGTCCTCTCATATAGCATTATAAAGTATGTAATTAGCATGAATCCTGTGAAGTCTAGACATTCTGGACAAATCTTACTTATTTCAATTTGCTGTTGTTTTGCAACTCCATTTACAATGTTGGCAGTGTCCTCGTTGGTTACATTCTTTTTCTTGACTTCATTTTGTGTGTCTCTGCCTTGAAAAGATGCTTCAGATTTCTTGGCTCATTTCTGTCTCTTCAGAATTAGAAGTTCTTTTCTTAAATTTTTTCCTCTGTGAATGTCAAAACAGATGTGGGCAGTTGCTTCTGATTTTTCTTCTTCCTGACCTGGGAAGCTAAAAGGTGTTCCTCGACATTTTGTTAAGAGGATGCAACTTCCTCTCCATGGTTTGATAAAATTAAGTCATATTCTCATATGATTTGTGCAGTTGGAGTGGATCATTAGCATTTTGCTTTTTTTTCCACTGAAAATTCATCAGACTTCTGGATTTATTCTGGTATTCTCAAAAAATATAGGGGACAGTTTTAAAATCTATGCATTTTTCTTTTACAATAGATATGTAAAATCCAAAGAAAAAATACAAAAGGAAAGGTAAACTTAAATGTGTTTATTATGTAATATTTGATTATGACTTACCTGGGGGCTATATGGTAAAGAATCTATCTTCAATGAGAGAGACCTTGGGTTAGGACAATCCCTTGGAGGAAAGCATGGCAACCCACTTCAGTATTCTTGCCTGGAGAATCCCCATGGACAGAAGAGCCTGGTAGGCTACAGTCCGTGGAGTTGCAGAGTCAGACAAGACTGAGCAGCTAAATAGAACACAGCACAGCACTTGATTATATATGTTATTCTGTTGTTCATTCACTCAGTTGCATCTGACTCTGCCACCCCAAGGACTGCAGCCTGCCTGGCTTCCCTATCATCCACCATCTCCCGGAGTTTGCTCAAATTCTTGTCCATTGAGTCGGTGATGTCATCCAACTATCTTGTACTCTGTCATCCCCTTCTCCTGTTTTCAGCCTTTCCCAGCATCAGGGTCTTTTCCAATGAGTCAGCTATTCACACCAGTTGGCCTAAGTATTGGAGCTTCAGCATCAGTCCTTCTGATGAATATTCAGGGTTGATTTCCTTTAGGATTAACGAGTTTGATCTCCTTGAAGTCCAAGAGTCCCTCAAGAGTCTTCTCCAGTACCACAGTACAAATTCCTTGGTGCTCAGCCTTCTTTATGGTTCATCTCTCACATCCATGCATGACTACTGGAAAAACCAGTACAGTTTTGACTGTACAGACCTTTGCCAGCAAAGTAATGTCTTTGCTTTTAAAATATGCTGTCTAGGTTTGTCATAGCTTTTCTTCCAAGGAGTAAGCATCTTTTAATTTCATAGCTGCAGTCACTGCCTGCAGTGAGTTTGGAGCTCAAGAAAATAAAGTCTATCAGTGTTTCCATTGTTTCCCCATCTATTTGCCATGAAGTGATGGGCCTCTTTGCCATGATCTTAGTTTTTTGAATGTTGAGTTTGAAGACAGCTTTTTCACTCTCCTGTTTCACCTTTATCAAGCGGGTCTTTAGTTCCTCTTCACTTTTTGCCATAAAGGTGATGTCATCTGCATATCTGAGGTTATTTACATTTCTCCCAGCAATCATAATTCCAGCTTGTGCTTCATCCAGACTTGCATTTTGCATAATGCACTCTGTATATCAGTTAAATGCTTAGGGTGACAATATACAGCCTTGACATACTCCTTTATCAATTTGCTGTTCCATGTCTGGTTCTAACTGTTGCTTCTCGACCTACATACAGGTTTCTCAGGAGGCAGACAGATGATCTGATATTCCCATTTCTTTAGGAATTTTCCATGGTTTGTTGTGATCCACACAGTCAAAGGCTTTAGCATAGTCAGTAAAGCAGAAGTAGATGTTTTTCTGAAATTCTGTTGTTTTTTTCTGTGATCCAACAGATGTTGGCATTTGATCTCTGGTGCCTTAGCCTTCCTTTTCTAATCCAGCTTGTACATCTGGAAGTTCTTTGTTCACGTACTGTTGAAGCCTAGCTTGAAGAATTTTGAGCATTACCTTGCTAGCATGTGATGTGAGTGCAATTTTGTAATAGTTTTGATCATTCTTTGGCACTGCCCTTCTTTGGGATTGGAATTAAAATTGACCTTTTCCAGTCTTGTAGCCACTGCTGAATTTTCCAAATTTGGTGGCATACTGAGTGCTGCACTTTAACAGCATCATCTTTTAGGATTTGAAATAGCTCAGCTAGCATTATATGTATTATAAGGCATAAAAATAAAACAAAAATTTGTGAATTCATCATTCAGTTTAGTTTTCTTCACCTATTCAATCCCCATTTTTTGGAGGGGGCAGGGGGGTGGGTGGGCCACTTCTATTGGTCTTTTATTTATTCGTTTTCATCCATCTTTGTTCCTTGGCCTGTGTAGACCTTCAATCGCGGTGGCCTCTGTTGTCGCAGAGCACTGGCTCTGGGCGCATGTGCTCCAGAGCTCCAGCTTGGTAATTGGACACATGGGTCCAGCTGCTCCGCGGCACGTGGGATCTTCCCAGGCCAGGGATCGAACCAGCACCCCTTGCACTGCAAGGCAATGTCCCCACCCATTGGACCACCAGGGAAGCCCAATCCCCTTTTTTTCTACATATATGTAACTACTGCCATTGTGCTTAAAATCTTCCTTTTTTGTTTTAAAATAGTTTTGTATATGTTCCTAAGTAATATCTTGTTAAGCTTTGTTTCAGAACTTTGTAAAACTGGTGTTACATTTTAACCTTCTATGACTTGTATTTTATACTCATAATTATATTTCAAAATCAGTTTTGCTCTGTGCAGCTCTAGTTCATTTTATCTTTTGTATAATATTCTGCACACTATCATACAGAATGATATGTAGGTGTGTACTCTCCTCTGTTTACAATCTCTGGACATTTGGGTGATTTCCAGTTTTCTGCTGGTATAAACAATGAAAGTATGGATATTCTTGAACTTGTCTTCTGATACACATGTGCATGAGCTTATTTCTAAAGTGTATTCCCAGGAGTGGAACTACTGTTGACAAAATTTGTATTGTGTTTTTCTACTTGGTTGGAAAATAGTACATGAAGACGCTGGAACTACTGTGTGTGTGTGTGTGTGTGTGTGTGTGTGTATGTTATAATTGACAAAACCTTAACTATCTATAACTTTTGTTCCATCTTCCTCAAAATGTCTAGTCCATGCTTCCTTTTATTGCTGAGCTTTTTAGATACATATAAGAGTCTTTGATGGATCCTTCACTGCAATTTTTCTTTTTCTTTTTGTTGTTTCTTAATAGAATGTCTGCAGTCCTTCTTTTAAGTATGGGCACCTGTGTATTGTCATTCTCTCTGCACTATGATTACTAGGCTTGTTATGAAATATACTTTTTCCCCATTTGATTCTTTTTATGATATTTCCAACACTGTATGGTTTTTGAATTAAAGTAACTCCTGATCTCTGTTCTTCTCAGTTTCACAGTCACTTTTTATTAAATATCTACTTCAAATTCAAAATTAACCAGCAAACTCTGTTGATTATTGCCAGTGTTCTAACCATTCATATTGGCAAAGACATATTTTATATCTGAACAGCTGTATTATTAACTGGAAATCTTATTTCTTTCTTAAAATGTTTTATCTGGGGATCCTTTCTGATTCAGATTGGCCTGAATTTGATGTACATTCTTGTTTGAATCTTACTTAGGTAATCCTGTAACACAACACCCCCTGGACCACCAGGGAAGCCCAATCCCTTTTTCTACATATATGTAACTACTGCCATTGTGCTTAAAATCTTCCTTTTTTGTTTTAAAATAGTTTTGTATATGTTCCTAAGTAATATCTTGTTAAGCTTTGTTTCAGAACTTTGTAAAACTGGTGTTACATTTTAACCTTCTATGACTTGTATTTTATACTCATAATTATATTTCAAAATCAGTTTTGCTCTGTGCAGCTCTAGTTCATTTTATCTTTTGTATAATATTCTGCACACTATCATACAGAATGATATGTAGGTGTGTACTCTCCTCTGTTTACAATCTCTGGACATTTGGGTGATTTCCAGTTTTCTGCTGGTATAAACAATGAAAGTATGGATATTCTTGAACTTGTCTTCTGATACACATGTGCATGAGCTTATTTCTAAAGTGTATTCCCAGGAGTGGAACTACTGTTGACAAAATTTGTATTGTGTTTTTCTACTTGGTTGGAAAATAGTACATGAAGACGCTGGAACTACTGTGTGTGTGTGTGTGTGTGTGTGTGTGTGTATGTTATAATTGTCAAAAACCTTAACTATCTATAACTTTTGTTCCATCTTCCTCAAAATGTCTAGTCCATGCTTCCTTTTATTGCTGAGCTTTTTAGATACATATAAGAGTCTTTGATGGATCCTTCACTGCAATTTTTCTTTTTCTTTTTGTTGTTTCTTAATAGAATGTCTGCAGTCCTTCTTTTAAGTATGGGCACCTGTGTATTGTCATTCTCTCTGCACTATGATTACTAGGCTTGTTATGAAATATACTTTTTCCCCATTTGATTCTTTTTATGATATTTCCAACACTGTATGGTTTTTGAATTAAAGTAACTCCTGATCTCTGTTCTTCTCAGTTTCACAGTCACTTTTTATTAAATATCTACTTCAAATTCAAAATTAACCAGCAAACTCTGTTGATTATTGCCAGTGTTCTAACCATTCATATTGGAAAAGACATATTTTTATATCTGAACAGCTGTATTATTAACTGGAAATCTTATTTCTTTCTTAAAATGTTTTATCTGGGGATCCTTTCTGATTCAGATTGGCCTGAATTTGATGTACATTCTTGTTTGAATCTGGTAACCTTCTAGGTAATACCTAAAGTAAATTGATTGATCTTAGCATTAGTTTCTTAAGTTAGGGAATGAGGATGCTGGTTGGGCATTAAAGGGTACTTTCTAAAATTCTGTGTTGCTTTGAGATTTTGTTTCTTTTTTTAGAGTTTGTGTCTAAATTTCAGCATCCAATAATCAGTAATTGTTTTCATAGCAAATAAGTCATCTAAACCAAAAGCATGATTCTTTTCTCTTACTATGCTTGAAATTGCCCTTTACTATTTCCAGTCTCTTTTTTTCTGATGTTTAGAATCTTTATAAATATAGAGATAAAAGATACCATGCAATTTTGATGTCTGAAAAAGTCATTGTCCAGTGAAGGTACTTACAGGTAAACCATGAATAATTGGCTTAGAAAGTTCTGCCCATAGTTTGAGTGGTTGGCAAATGGTGGGTGAGGTTAGTAGGGGTGGCATCATCCAGAAGAAGCTAAAGATCAATGATTCTGCCTTTTGTTAGAGCTGTTGTTAGGTGGATTTGAGCCTTAGAGGGACTTCATGACCATAATTATTAGCCATATGAGGCTATGGGTTTAATGCTGAATAACTGAGACATATAGACCCATCATAGCTTTCTTAATTTATATGCTGAGGGTTTAAGTACAACTGAGGAGCCAACATTGAGAGGCCAGACAAGTACACTCACAGTGAGTCATGGAGTATAGGTTACCCCTAGCACTGGAGGTGGAAGTTAGAGGCCTGTGGACTTCCCTTATTGCTCTCATGCAGTGAGTTGAAATGAGTAAATAAAAAATGGGTGGTTAAAATAATGAGGTAGGATGAAGAATAACTAAAAAGTACAACGGAAATTAGAGGCAGCTGTGAGATTTCCAACACTGTATGGTTTTTGAATTAAAGTAACTCCTGATCTCTGTTCTTCTCAGTTTCACAGTCACTTTTTATTAAATATCTACTTCAAATTCAAAATTAACCAGCAAACTCTGTTGATTATTGCCAGTGTTCTAACCATTCATATTGGAAAAGACATATTTTATATCTGAACAGCTGTATTATTAACTGGAAATCTTATTTCTTTCTTAAAATGTTTTATCTGGGGATCCTTTCTGATTCAGATTGGCCTGAATTTGATGTACATTCTTGTTTGAATCTGGTAACCTTCTAGGTAATACCTAAAGTAAATTGATTGATCTTAGCATTAGTTTCTTAAGTTAGGGAATGAGGATGCTGGTTGGGCATTAAAGGGTACTTTCTAAAATTCTGTGTTGCTTTGAGATTTTGTTTCTTTTTTTAGAGTTTGTGTCTAAATTTCAGCATCCAATAATCAGTAATTGTTTTCATAGCAAATAAGTCATCTAAACCAAAAGCATGATTCTTTTCTCTTACTATGCTTGAAATTGCCCTTTACTATTTCCAGTCTCTTTTTTTCTGATGTTTAGAATCTTTATAAATATAGAGATAAAAGATACCATGCAATTTTGATGTCTGAAAAAGTCATTGTCCAGTGAAGGTACTTACAGGTAAACCATGAATAATTGGCTTAGAAAGTTCTGCCCATAGTTTGAGTGGTTGGCAAATGGTGGGTGAGGTTAGTAGGGGTGGCATCATCCAGAAGAAGCTAAAGATCAATGATTCTGCCTTTTGTTAGAGCTGTTGTTAGGTGGATTTGAGCCTTAGAGGGACTTCATGACCATAATTATTAGCCATATGAGGCTATGGGTTTAATGCTGAATAACTGAGACATATAGACCCATCATAGCTTTCTTAATTTATATGCTGAGGGTTTAAGTACAACTGAGGAGCCAACATTGAGAGGCCAGACAAGTACACTCACAGTGAGTCATGGAGTATAGGTTACCCCTAGCACTGGAGGTGGAAGTTAGAGGCCTGTGGACTTCCCTTATTGCTCTCATGCAGTGAGTTGAAATGAGTAAATAAAAAATGGGTGGTTAAAATAAATGGAGGTAGGATGAAGAATAACTAAAAGAAAAAGATAGGTGACAACGTATTGAGTTATTTGCAAGAACTATGGCATTAGCTGCAACAGTGGTAGAATTACCTTGCTACTGATATGTAATTTTTGAATGAAGGCAACCTATCATCACCAAGAAGTTTTCAGAGAGGCTAACAAACTGTGTGCACTGGGATTTCATACTGCTCCAAAATGCAGTGGAACTTAGCTTAATCTGGAACTTTGTAGCAGATCCTTCAGAAATACCTCTCATCTTATACTTCTTGCTCCTGTCACAGGCGTGGACGAGCTGGGAAAGTTAAGGAATAATGCATAAGCAACATGTTGTTTTGGAGCAGTCCCCCTTTGTTCCCGGGTGGGAAAAGGAGAGTAGGGGAAAATACTGTATGTACCTAATATACAAAGTCCTAAAACCTATTATTTGACATTTTTGATAATGTTATTATGTTGTGACTGTCATTTTGAAATACAGAAGATAGCAGAAAAATTAATGTTATAAATACTATTGTCACCAAAATCATGTGCACAGAAACTCATGTGTTAATTTTATTTCTCCATTAGCAATTTTAATTTAAGTCTTAATCCCCAATTCTCACTAATAAAAGAAAGGCTGGTGTCACTTCCAGGTAAACTCAGTTACTTCAGGATTTAACGTCAGTCACTTAGAATTATGCCCCTTTCATGTCTTCCCAGTTTTATCTGATATTCAGATGGTTAAGGCATTTTGTTGGCACTGGAGCAGTGATATCTGGCCAGTGATCATCAATCTGTCTTATGCTTGGAATAAAATTCATTGTTTAAAATCCGAACATTGTACTCTGGCTTTCAGAAGTCATACTTTACTTTTTGCCCTCAGGCCACTACAGCTACTGGACCTTTTCTATTCCCTCAAGCATGTCTCAATTCCTTTGTACTTGCTTTTCCCTGTATACAGAATTATTTTCCTTTAGATCTATGTATATTGGCTTCTTAAATTTTTTCTTTACTTTTTAAGCTTTTTCTTCCTTCCTTTCTTTCTTTTGAATAAATTTCTTAGATATGCTTTATTTATTTCAAACAATAGTAAAACCTTACTGTCTCTCTCTCATTGTCTGTACCTACTCCACTGTTTACTCACTGGGTAGGCACTATTAGCTTCAGAGGTTAGATGTATCCTTGGTATCCAGTGGAGACCAGCCACTTTGAATTTTCCCTAGCTTGTCTTAATTTCTTTAAATACTTATTCATTATCTCTCACATCTGCTGTGCTTTTTCTTCTTGCTTTGATGTGAATAACTTGGGCATTTCTTACTCAGAGCCACTGATTCTGATTAAGAAACTTGAAGATGTGACAATCTCATGACAAACTTTCTTATCTAAGGAGTCAGCACTGTAAGTTGAATTAATTATTTAGTCCAACATATTTCATTTCATTTATCAATAGGTTAGAACCCTACATGTGCTATTTGGGGGGGGGGGCACTTCTATTGGACTTTTATTTGTTTATCTTTTGTTCTTTTGGCCTGTGTGGGCCTCCCATCACAGTGGCCTCTCTCGTTAAAGAGCACCGGGTCTGGGTGCATGCGCTCCAGAGCTCCGGCTCGGTGATTGGACACATCAGTCCAGCCGCTCCGCGGCACGTGGGATCTTCCCAGGCCAGGGCTCGAACCGGCGCCCCTTGCACTGCACGGTGGTGTCCTTACCCACTGGACCACCAGGGAAGGCCTGTGCTATTTTTTAAAATTGAGATTTTTATTGAGATAATTATAGATTCAGATGCAGTTGTAAGAAATGATATAGAGAGGTCCAATGTATACTTTGTTCATTTCTCCCAGTGATAATGTTTTGCAAAACTTCCACACACTGTCACAACTAGGTTATTAACATTTATACAGCCCACTGATCTTATTCATGTTTCTCCAGTCTTAATTGTACTCAATTGTGTGTGCATGTGTGTATTGGGTTCTCTGCAATTTTGTGACCTATAAATACCTATAGAAGTTCACGTATTCACTGCCACAATCAAGATACTGAATAGTTCCAGCACCACGATTGTGGTAGTGAATGAGGATCCCTTGTGTGGCTTTTTTTATAACCATACTCCCCTCTCTTCTACTCCAATACCTCTTACTCTCTATACCAGATCCCTGCCAGTCATTAAAATATCCTTCATTTCTAACATTTTGTCATTTCAAATATGTTATATAAATGGATTGATACAATACCTATTTTTTGTATGTGAAATTGGCATTTAAAAAACCAGTATAATTCCCTGGGATTCATCCCAGTTGTGCCATGTATCAGAAGCACTTATTAAACTTTTCCATCTCTCACATCTGCTGTGCTTTTTCTTCTTGCTTTGATGTGAATAACTTGGGCATTTCTTACTCAGAGCCACTGATTCTGATTAAGAAACTTGAAGATGTGACAATCTCATGACAAACTTTCTTATCTAAGGAGTCAGCACTGTAAGTTGAATTAATTATTTAGTCCAACATATTTCATTTCATTTATCAATAGGTTAGAACCCTACATGTGCTATTTGGGGGGGGGGGCACTTCTATTGGACTTTTATTTGTTTATCTTTTGTTCTTTTGGCCTGTGTGGGCCTCCCATCACAGTGGCCTCTCTCGTTAAAGAGCACCGGGTCTGGGTGCATGCGCTCCAGAGCTCCGGCTCGGTGATTGGACACATCGGTCCAGCCGCTCCACGGCAGGTGGGATCTTCCCAGGCCAGGGATCGAACTGGCGCCCCTTGCACTGCAAGGTGGTGTCCTTACCCACTGGACCACCAGGGAAGGCCTGTGCTATTTTTTAAAATTGAGATTTTTATTGAGATAATTATAGATTCAGATGCAGTTGTAAGAAATGATATAGAGAGGTCCAATGTATACTTTGTTCATTTCTCCCAGTGATAATGTTTTGCAAAACTTCCACACACTGTCACAACTAGGTTATTAACATTTATACAGCCCACTGATCTTATTCATGTTTCTCCAGTCTTAATTGTACTCAATTGTGTGTGCATGTGTGTATTGGGTTCTCTGCAATTTTGTGACCTATAAATACCTATAGAAGTTCACGTATTCACTGCCACAATCAAGATACTGAATAGTTCCAGCACCACGATTGTGGTAGTGAATGAGGATCCCTTGTGTGGCTTTTTTTATAACCATACTCCCCTCTCTTCTACTCCAATACCTCTTACTCTCTATACCAGATCCCTGCCAGTCATTAAAATATCCTTCATTTCTAACATTTTGTCATTTCAAATATGTTATATAAATGGATTGATACAATACCTATTTTTTGTATGTGAAATTGGCATTTAAAAAACCAGTATAATTCCCTGGGATTCATCCCAGTTGTGCCATGTATCAGAAGCACTTATTAAACTTTTCCATCTGGTAGTGTAGTAGGTGAGGAGAGGTGAAAGCAGAGAAAGAGGAGGAGGAGAAGGAGATGGATACAGAGATGAATGGATATTGGTTTTTCACTAGCTCTCAGTTTAGTAGGAGAAATCCATGCACATAATTATAGGATAGTAAGTGCTATAGTAGATTTACACAATGCTGTCATACAGAAGAGGGGACTATCATGAGATTTAGGAAGGGCTTTATAGACATTTGAGCTAGTAGGTTTGATGTGTGAGTTTGGTGAGCCAGACAACTGAAGTATCTTGGTAGAGATCAAGATACTAATCAATGGTGAGATTATTAAGATGGTAAATACAGTTAGATGAGAAGGTTTAGGGAGAAGGTTTGGGTTTAGACATACTGAGTTTCAGCTTTCTATGGAAGTGGATATACTGTAGGCAGTTGTAAGACTGACTGTCCTGGAGATTAGGAGAGAGTCCCTTTCTTCTCATTGTTACAGATTTAGTCTCCTTTATTTTAGAGAACTCATTGCTGTAGTCATTGTTGCTTTTAGGTGGCATCATATTTGCTACACAGTGGAGGCTCTGTAATCTATCATTCTCTTCTGTAAAAGAGGAGAGACCATAGGCCAGTATAGGTCAGGAGATGGTGAAAGACAGGGAAGCATGAGGTGCTGCAGTCCATGGGGTCTCAAAAAGTTGGACATGACTGAGTGACTGAATAACGACAGTGAGTCATGTGTGTCTTACATGTTCAGGTAAATTTAAATAATCTTGTAACCCAGTGGTTTGAATAGTCAGTAGTGCGGCTGTTACCAGGAACTTGTTAGATATGCAAATTCTTGGGCTTCACCTCTTACCTACTGAATCAGAAACCTCGGGATTTGGCCTACCAGCCTGTGGTTTTTTTTTTTTTTTAATTTTGGCCTCTTATTGTTTTGTTTTGCTTTTTTCATCCATCTTTATTCTTTGGCCTGTGTGGGCCTCCCATTGCAGTGGCCTCTCTCCTTGCAGAGCACTGGCTCTGGGCGCATGTGCTCCAGAGCGCTGGCTCCTAATTAGACACACCAATCCAGCCACTCCACGGCACGTGGGATCTTCCCAGGCCAGGGATTGAACTGGTGCCCATTGCATTACAAGGCAGACTTTTATCCACTGGACTACCAGGAAAGTCCAGCCTGTATTTTAACAAACTTTCCTGGTGCTCCTGGTACACACAAATGATTGACACTATGGAATAACAGCTATGTTATACTGTTTTACTGTATTATCCTGTATTAAATTCCAAAGAATATAATTATAGGATAGTAAGTGCTATAGTAGATTTACACAATGCTGTCATACAGAAGAGGGGACTATCATGAGATTTAGGAAGGGCTTTATAGACATTTGAGCTAGTAGGTTTGATGTGTGAGTTTGGTGAGCCAGACAACTGAAGTATCTTGGTAGAGATCAAGATACTAATCAATGGTGAGATTATTAAGATGGTAAATACAGTTAGATGAGAAGGTTTAGGGAGAAGGTTTGGGTTTAGACATACTGAGTTTCAGCTTTCTATGGAAGTGGATATACTGTAGGCAGTTGTAAGACTGACTGTCCTGGAGATTAGGAGAGAGAGTCCCTTTCTTCTCATTGTTACAGATTTAGTCTCCTTTATTTTAGAGAACTCATTGCTGTAGTCATTGTTGCTTTTAGGTGGCATCATATTTGCTACACAGTGGAGGCTCTGTAATCTATCATTCTCTTCTGTAAAAGAGGAGAGACCATAGGCCAGTATAGGTCAGGAGATGGTGAAAGACAGGGAAGCATGAGGTGCTGCAGTCCATGGGGTCTCAAAAAGTTGGACATGACTGAGTGACTGAATAACGACAGTGAGTCATGTGTGTCTTACATGTTCAGGTAAATTTAAATAATCTTGTAACCCAGTGGTTTGAATAGTCAGTAGTGCGGCTGTTACCAGGAACTTGTTAGATATGCAAATTCTTGGGCTTCACCTCTTACCTACTGAATCAGAAACCTCGGGATTTGGCCTACCAGCCTGTGGTTTTTGTTTTTTTTTTTTTTAATTTTGGCCTCTTATTGTTTTGTTTTGCTTTTTTCATCCATCTTTATTCTTTGGCCTGTGTGGGCCTCCCATTGCAGTGGCCTCTCTCCTTGCAGAGCACTGGCTCTGGGCGCATGTGCTCCAGAGCGCTGGCTCCTAATTAGACACACCAATCCAGCCACTCCACGGCACGTGGGATCTTCCCAGGCCAGGGATTGAACTGGTGCCCATTGCATTACAAGGCAGACTTTTTATCCACTGGACTACCAGGAAAGTCCAGCCTGTATTTTAACAAACTTTCCTGGTGCTCCTGGTACACACAAATGATTGACACTATGGAATAACAGCTATGTTATACTGTTCTGTACTGTATTATCCTGTATTAAATTCCAAAGAATATACTAGTTACCATGAAATCATCTTGAACTGGGCAACATATTTTCAGCCATCCTCATGATCAGTAATTGTCTAACAAGTCATAAAGTAATGGATAAATTGGTCTGATTAAGAAGTAGGGTGAAAGTACAAGCTGTAGACTATATATGTCAAGGAGTGTAGATATTAGCATCTCATTTTATTACTCTTTCTTTAAATCTTATTTCATTTAAGTTTGTATCTCCAAGTAGCTGTAAAATAAAATACTGTGATACCATGAAAAAAATGAAATCCAGGACTGAACTTAGTGATATAGTGACTAGTTAGGGTGATGGTATTAGAGGCTCTACTTAAAGAAGAAAAAGGAATGGGGAAAGAAGAAAAGTTATTGTGTGTGGTTTCAAATGTATTCATCTAGATTTAGATTGTATTTCAGTTTTGTACCTTGATCAGAGGTAGAACGCTCAGGTCATAGCTTATGATCTCTTATCTGAGGGTGCTTACTAGATGATGAACCAAGTTTAATCCTAAAACAAAGCCCACAGTGTTTGGGCTTTAAGAAGGTTAACATTTAATTGCCCAAGAGAATCTTGTATTTTTGTTAGACATGCAGATCTAGAAGTGTTGAGGTGGGCAGGGCACAGGCGAATTTCCTAGAGGCTTAGGTGAACAGCCTCAGATTTCTTCGGTGATGAACTTTAGTTTTCGTTAGCCCCGCTTGCTCTGCCATTCCTGCTGTTTTGCAGCAGGGCTTAAAAGTGCTTTAAGTGCTTGTGACCGTGGTAATGAATGAAAATGTCTTTCCAGCACTGAGAGGATTGCATTAGACTGAATAGTCACCTCACTTGTAAAAGCACTATTAGAGTGGGGCAGCTGTAAGTAAGGATAACGATTTGTGTCCACTGCTTATTTACTGAAAATTGTCAATGTATTATTTATTGAGAGCTCTCTAGACAGTGCTTGTCAGAATAAAAATGTCAGCTCTGAGCAAAATGTTATAATACATAATAAAAATGCTAGGTATGCATTTTAGGGAGACAACTAATTAGACCTTCTTTTTCTTGAGGAGGGGGAAGTAAAAATATCTACTATTGTGAATTTTCTCCATTTGTGTAACTCCTTTTCTCCCCCCGCCCCACCCCACTCAGCGCAGTATTTGGTGTAGAAACTTACCACGCTTGTGAAATAATTTGAACAACTTTGTATTGTTGCCATTAGATACTCCAAGCAGCCAGGAGGCTTGCTAAAGGAGGAAGGGCCTGGCTTGCAGTCCCACAGTGAGCAGCTGCCCTCACCTCCATGTTTTTGTCTGAAATTAGAAGATGTCACTTCCTCCCTGAGCAGTGCTCATGGAAAACTGCCTCCAGTGTAAACAACATAAAATTATTAAGCTTATTCCTCAGCCGTGCTAATTAACCCCAAACAAATTTCACATTAAGGAAACAGAATTCAATCAATGTAAATGTTATTGCTGTGTATTACTGTAAGCAATAATATAGTGGCTAAAATAATTAATTATTTTGGATTTTTTAAAAGGAAGTATTTTTTTACCATGGTACAAAGTATTTTGCGGATTATGTCCTTTTTCTTCAGTCCTTCCTGGCATAGAATATTAAAAAAGCCATCTGGAAAAGCATGGGTGATATGCAGTTGTTTTTTACGGGAAGGGAAAAATGTATTTTGGAGGGAGTGCTTCAGGTTTACTTAGCCTAGTATGTTTTCATTGGTGATACATATGCAAATTTTGTCTCCTTATCCCTATTGTAGTTCACAACTCATTGTAACAATTTCCTGTCCTTTTCCCCATTGTCATCAGTGATGATGGTGGAGGGAATGATAAGAATGATGGCTAAATATACTTCTGAGGGGGAAAAAAATGATATGCCATTTTATTGCATTTCAGATTTGGGGAAGCAATTGCCAATAAAGATTTTCCGTTTTTTTTTTCCTCTCTCTAAATCTGGTCTCTCATAGGAAGTCAGAGTATCCTTTTTCAAGAAAATTTTCTTAGATTTTTTCTTTTTTGGAAAACAACCAGATTTGTAAATAATTACTTGGTTGTGCCTGTGATGTATTTTATGAAGTTAATGTCAGCTCTGAGCAAAATGTTATAATACATAATTGCTAGGTATGCATTTTAGGAGACAACTAATTAGACCTTCTTTTCTTGAGGAGGGGGAAGTAAAAATATCTACTATTGTGAATTTTCTCCATTTGTGTAACTCCTTTTCTCCCCCCGCCCCACCCCACTCAGCGCAGTATTTGGTGTAGAAACTTACCACGCTTGTGAAATAATTTGAACAACTTTGTATTGTTGCCATTAGATACTCCAAGCAGCCAGGAGGCTTGCTAAAGGAGGAAGGGCCTGGCTTGCAGTCCCACAGTGAGCAGCTGCCCTCACCTCCATGTTTTTGTCTGAAATTAGAAGATGTCACTTCCTCCCTGAGCAGTGCTCATGGAAAACTGCCTCCAGTGTAAACAACATAAAATTATTAAGCTTATTCCTCAGCCGTGCTAATTAACCCCAAACAAATTTCACATTAAGGAAACAGAATTCAATCAATGTAAATGTTATTGCTGTGTATTACTGTAAGCAATAATATAGTGGCTAAAATAATTAATTATTTTGGATTTTTTAAAAGGAAGTATTTTTTTACCATGGTACAAAGTATTTTGCGGATTATGTCCTTTTTCTTCAGTCCTTCCTGGCATAGAATATTAAAAAAGCCATCTGGAAAAGCATGGGTGATATGCAGTTGTTTTTTACGGGAAGGGAAAAATGTATTTTGGAGGGAGTGCTTCAGGTTTACTTAGCCTAGTATGTTTTCATTGGTGATACATATGCAAATTTTGTCTCCTTATCCCTATTGTAGTTCACAACTCATTGTAACAATTTCCTGTCCTTTTCCCCATTGTCATCAGTGATGATGGTGGAGGGAATGATAAGAATGATGGCTAAATATACTTCTGAGGGGGAAAAAAATGATATGCCATTTTATTGCATTTCAGATTTGGGGAAGCAATTGCCAATAAAGATTTTCCGTTTTTTTTTTCCTCTCTCTAAATCTGGTCTCTCATAGGAAGTCAGAGTATCCTTTTTCAAGAAAATTTTCTTAGATTTTTTCTTTTTTGGAAAACAACCAGATTTGTAAATAATTACTTGGTTGTGCCTGTGATAACTTTGAATAACATTAATCATTATCATCATCTTCATCATCCTCAAATACCTTTAAAGACATGAAGTACTGAAGTACTATGACACGTAATTTAATTTTTTTAATTCAGTAAAATTTGACTAATATGGAATTATATGTCAGTTAAGATATAGCATGTTCTATGGTGAATGAAACATCAATAGGATTTATATAGAGATTATTCTGAGATATGATACATCCTTTAACCAATATATACCGGCAAGTACTAAATTAATGTTGAAATTTTAAGCATTTTAACAAAATGAGTAACACAGAAAACAAAACATTGCTTTTTGCTGATTTAACATAACCATTTCTTTGTAATTTTACCATCTTCTAGTAAGTGTGTCTGTCCTTCTCAATCCTCAGTTATTTCAGTATTCTATTTTTTTCGGACACAGAATTCCTTACTTGACTAACACTCTGTCTTCCTTTTGGTAGGAGTATTTAAACTTTTCATCATAACTTAAATACCTAATAAGCAAATTGCTACTAAATATTTACAGTGATGCCAGAACAAATAATGAGATCGTAAATGTTACAAGTGATAGGTGGAGCATGCTACTTAAAAAATAATAAAGCTATTTTTATAATGTAGTTGAGAAAAAAAAATCTTGTGGGAGGATTGTTTTAAAATAATATCTGAATGTACCACTTATTTGATTTTATATTTTAGCTTCAACTGATTTTTTCCATATGGTTGCTTATATTTTGGTCTATTTAGTTTCTATAGCTAGAGAGTGATTTGCTTTTAGACGTCTTTGGACATTTATTTTCATCTTTCCAAATAGAAAATCCTCTTAGATTTTATGTTTTTTGTTTTGCATACTTAGGAAGCCAATAACGTACTGAAGATTATAAGGCACTATATTCAGTAGTTTTATAATTTTATAAAATTTAGACAATGATAATTTGTATATAAATTTGTATAATAATAATTTGTATATTTCTATACACTTTAGATGTTTATGTTTAGAAGTAGATTTAAAGCAAAACTTTAAATGATATCCATGCTATAGCAAATGTAACTAGGATTTGAGTAACCCTTTGGTAGTTAGGACGGTTAGAAGATATTAAGCTGTATAATTTCTAGGATTAATATTACTGAATTTTAAAGTTACACTATAATACCAAACCAGAAATGGAAGTAAAAATTTTAGAACATGAGTCTTAGGTAGAAAAAACCTGTATTAGGATGTTTAAATAAGATGCAAAGGGTTTGCATCTAGTACTTTATTCCTTTTAAGACTATAATTGACAAACCGCAGTAATCATGCTTTTATGTGCTTTTCTCCTTCTACTGAATTCATTTTTAAAAATGAAAGTAAAAAAAAGGTAAAAAAAGACTCCAGAATTTTGAAACCAAGTGGTCCTGAAGTGATGGGAAAATAGCCAAGGTGTCACAGCTAATTTCTGACCCTGTTTTATGAGTTCTGCTGTTCCTTATTCCCCCTGTCAGCCTGGGAATCCCTGAGGCTGTGCAAACTGGCTGAACATCACTCAATTCCAGTTTTATATCCCCTTTTAATAATGTTGAGTCTATTCTGTCCAACTTTGATTCAGACAACCTGCTTGTCTTGAAAAAGTGATATATTTAATCAGTGACTCTGTCTCCAACACAGCTCCCACTGCGTGTGACTAGAGCCGAGAGTAGTGCAGTGGTCTGTCACTTCTGTTTGAATGGGTAATATGGAGCCCATCAGCTGAAAAGACAGGAGCTGGAACTGCTTGTTAGGACACATGATCAAAAGCCACTCTCTGCTTTCTGCCAATCAAACCTCATGTCGCCTTGTGGGGCAGACATTAGATAGATTTTTTTTTTCTGCCTTACACTGTGGGCACTTTGCCAGTTTGACATGTGAACTGTTACAAAAGATAGCAGAGTTTTGCCTGCTTGCTGACTGCTTTAAAATATTCCTGAACACTTGTTGTCAAAATGGAATTTTCATTATACTATAGTATAATAAATTCTGTGAAGTATTATCACTCAGTATTATCTTATAATTTGTGGATCTGTTGTCGTTTTTGCTAGGGCAGAAGAAACAATAGACAGTAGCTTCTTAGGTGAAAGTAAGGGAGACAAAACCCTGTAAATCGATTCAGTTGTAAAGCCAGCACAATTGTATGACGAGTAGTTTTGAATAAGATGGTCATTGCTTTCTGAAAATAACATCAGTGAATTAAATATTATTTTGCATTCTCTCTCCTCTGCTTTAAAAATTATTTACTTCTAAGTCAGGAAAGGAAAGTGGGTTTAGTAGTATTATTTTAGCTCCAAACATTAAAATTTTGTTTTGAAATTTAATTCAGAATATTATTCCCTCTGCTTATTGAGAAGATGGACAGATTTCTGATTTCAGAGACACTCTCTGATTTGCAGTTATCCTGGATTTTTAGCTTTTTTGATTCATTTTAAAAATGAAAGTAAAAAGGTAAAAAGACTCCAGAATTTTGAAACCAAGTGGTCCTGAAGTGATGGGAAAATAGCCAAGGTGTCACAGCTAATTTCTGACCCTGTTTTATGAGTTCTGCTGTTCCTTATTCCCCCTGTCAGCCTGGGAATCCCTGAGGCTGTGCAAACTGGCTGAACATCACTCAATTCCAGTTTTATATCCCCTTTTAATAATGTTGAGTCTATTCTGTCCAACTTTGATTCAGACAACCTGCTTGTCTTGAAAAAGTGATATATTTAATCAGTGACTCTGTCTCCAACACAGCTCCCACTGCGTGTGACTAGAGCCGAGAGTAGTGCAGTGGTCTGTCACTTCTGTTTGAATGGGTAATATGGAGCCCATCAGCTGAAAAGACAGGAGCTGGAACTGCTTGTTAGGACACATGATCAAAAGCCACTCTCTGCTTTCTGCCAATCAAACCTCATGTCGCCTTGTGGGGCAGACATTAGATAGATTTTTTTTTTCTGCCTTACACTGTGGGCACTTTGCCAGTTTGACATGTGAACTGTTACAAAAGATAGCAGAGTTTTGCCTGCTTGCTGACTGCTTTAAAATATTCCTGAACACTTGTTGTCAAAATGGAATTTTCATTATACTATAGTATAATAAATTCTGTGAAGTATTATCACTCAGTATTATCTTATAATTTGTGGATCTGTTGTCGTTTTTGCTAGGGCAGAAGAAACAATAGACAGTAGCTTCTTAGGTGAAAGTAAGGGAGACAAAACCCTGTAAATCGATTCAGTTGTAAAGCCAGCACAATTGTATGACGAGTAGTTTTGAATAAGATGGTCATTGCTTTCTGAAAATAACATCAGTGAATTAAATATTATTTTGCATTCTCTCTCCTCTGCTTTAAAAATTATTTACTTCTAAGTCAGGAAAGGAAAGTGGGTTTAGTAGTATTATTTTAGCTCCAAACATTAAAATTTTGTTTTGAAATTTAATTCAGAATATTATTCCCTCTGCTTATTGAGAAGATGGACAGATTTCTGATTTCAGAGACACTCTCTGATTTGCAGTTATCCTGATGGGTATTTTTATTCAGCTTTTTCTTTTTGTCATCCTCTGAAGAGTTCCCCATTATATCACAATCTCATCTTTGTACCCATAGTGACTCCGTATTGATGGTGGCATGACCTAACTTCTAGGCTTTTTAAGAGAAGAATGAGTACCTAAGTACTTTTGACTTAAAAGCCATTTCCTACAATTTGCAAACACCCGGATAACTGTTCTAATGCTGTTAAATCTTGGTTACTGCTTTGCTATCTCCAAACTTGCCACTTGGTACTTGCTGTTTCTTCTCTAATGATCATTTGAAAAGGAGTTAAACATTTTCACCAAAACATACCATGGCAATCTAGTGGAACTCATTTAAACAGTGAGCTACACATAAACAGCTGCTCCTTCAATAAGCCATTCTTTATAATACCCTTATTACCTTCTAGTGTCTCAAATTCTGATTAGTCAACAGTGCTGATTGCTGCATGGCATTCCGTTGCCCATCTTCTTTCTGCTCAGCTGCTCGTGTCTTAGTTGTTATTTGATTACAACACAACTTGTGCATTGTTTCTCCAAGTTACTCTTCATATTGTGTCTTAAAAACTCTGAATTATCCAGAAAAACTGCAGTGGTGTTAGAGGAACTTTCTTTGCACACATGAAAAATGTCTGAATAAAGCATGGTACAAAATATATAACTGTGAAAAAAACACTTATACTGGAAAGAATGTTAGTGCCTTAAGACTTGGTACTTAATGATCAAATTAAGAAACAGATTAAGTATGTGGAAGTATTTTTAAAAACATTATAGTACTTTACAAATGTAGAGTTATAAAATTGCTATATTATGGTGATTAAGACTCAGTCAGATCTAAAGTTCTGGGAGAGGTAATTATGTGTGTAGAACTTAACAGGAAGGGCCTAAAGGACCTTCATCTTTGCCCAGGACTAGATAATTCAGTCCAATTGCTCTGTAGCACCAGTGATGCCCCACTAAATAGGACCATGCGTTGGTAGTTTAAGTTCCAAACATTTTATAAATTTTGTTTTTAAATTTAATTCAGAATATTATTCCCTCTGCTTATTGAGAAGATGGACAGATTTCTGATTTCAGAGACACTCTCTGATTTGCAGTTATCCTGATGGGTATTTTTATTCAGCTTTTTCTTTTTGTCATCCTCTGAAGAGTTCCCCATTATATCACAATCTCATCTTTGTACCCATAGTGACTCCGTATTGATGGTGGCATGACCTAACTTCTAGGCTTTTAAGAGAAGAATGAGTACCTAAGTACTTTTGACTTAAAAGCCATTTCCTACAATTTGCAAACACCCGGATAACTGTTCTAATGCTGTTAAATCTTGGTTACTGCTTTGCTATCTCCAAACTTGCCACTTGGTACTTGCTGTTTCTTCTCTAATGATCATTTGAAAAGGAGTTAAACATTTTCACCAAAACATACCATGGCAATCTAGTGGAACTCATTTAAACAGTGAGCTACACATAAACAGCTGCTCCTTCAATAAGCCATTCTTTATAATACCCTTATTACCTTCTAGTGTCTCAAATTCTGATTAGTCAACAGTGCTGATTGCTGCATGGCATTCCGTTGCCCATCTTCTTTCTGCTCAGCTGCTCGTGTCTTAGTTGTTATTTGATTACAACACAACTTGTGCATTGTTTCTCCAAGTTACTCTTCATATTGTGTCTTAAAAACTCTGAATTATCCAGAAAAACTGCAGTGGTGTTAGAGGAACTTTCTTTGCACACATGAAAAATGTCTGAATAAAGCATGGTACAAAATATATAACTGTGAAAAAAACACTTATACTGGAAAGAATGTTAGTGCCTTAAGACTTGGTACTTAATGATCAAATTAAGAAACAGATTAAGTATGTGGAAGTATTTTTAAAAACATTATAGTACTTTACAAATGTAGAGTTATAAAATTGCTATATTATGGTGATTAAGACTCAGTCAGATCTAAATTTCTGGGAGAGGTAATTATGTGTGTAGAACTTAACAGGAAGGGCCTAAAGGACCTTCATCTTTGCCCCAGGACTAGATAATTCAGTCCAATTGCTCTGTAGCACCAGTGATGCCCCACTAAATAGGACCATGCGTTGGTAGTTTAAGTTATGATGAAATAAGAAGGGTGGGAAAAATCTCTATAATGAAGTTTGAATTTCAACTATTCCTTTGTTGTGACCCCCTGGCATCTACTCTTGGTGAGTAGGAAATGCTGACATACTAGAAATGCAACTCTGGTAAAGGCCCTAAATCTGTCATTGTGCTCTGGAGTAGACTCTGAAAATAGCAGAGCTCTTTTGGTAAATTAAAATCGGTGTGAATGAGAACAGATGTTGACTTGCTTTGTCTTTAGGGATACCAGTTAAGAGGAGAGGGTCAGTGAGGTTAGATGTAGGAAATATAGTAAGTGTGCAAACTTGTTATACAGAGGGAGTTCTGTTTGGGGATGCTTGTCAATAGCATGGTAGTCCAGGTAAAACTTATACATATATTAATTTATCTGGAGAAGAAATGAAGGAGATGGTATTTATTTCTGGGAGGGCTATAATTTTATGATGTTTCCTTGTGGTTGTCTTTTCTTCATCAAACTTCACTGGCTATAAACTATCTCAGGCTACTAGTAGGTTTTACTTTCCAGCATCATTTTGGCATAGCTTCCTAAAGTATTGAACTCTCATGCTACAGGACAGTCTTTGTACTGATATTTGTCAAAAATAATGAAAATGGTTTATGTTCTAAAAATGCACGATTTATCAAATAGCTTGTGTAGTCAATTTAAATAAGTCTCATAGAAGTTTCAGTCTTGATTTGTCAAAAAATTAAATAATAAAGCATGGTACAAAATATATAACTGTGAAAAAAACACTTATACTGGAAAGAATGTTAGTGCCTTAAGACTTGGTACTTAATGATCAAATTAAGAAACAGATTAAGTATGTGGAAGTATTTTTAAAAACATTATAGTACTTTACAAATGTAGAGTTATAAAATTGCTATATTATGGTGATTAAGACTCAGTCAGATCTAAAGTTCTGGGAGAGGTAATTATGTGTGTAGAACTTAACAGGAAGGGCCTAAAGGACCTTCATCTTTGCCCCAGGACTAGATAATTCAGTCCAATTGCTCTGTAGCACCAGTGATGCCCCACTAAATAGGACCATGCGTTGGTAGTTTAAGTTATGATGAAATAAGAAGGGTGGGAAAAATCTCTATAATGAAGTTTGAATTTCAACTATTCCTTTGTTGTGACCCCCTGGCATCTACTCTTGGTGAGTAGGAAATGCTGACATACTAGAAATGCAACTCTGGTAAAGGCCCTAAATCTGTCATTGTGCTCTGGAGTAGACTCTGAAAATAGCAGAGCTCTTTTGGTAAATTAAAATCGGTGTGAATGAGAACAGATGTTGACTTGCTTTGTCTTTAGGGATACCAGTTAAGAGGAGAGGGTCAGTGAGGTTAGATGTAGGAAATATAGTAAGTGTGCAAACTTGTTATACAGAGGGAGTTCTGTTTGGGGATGCTTGTCAATAGCATGGTAGTCCAGGTAAAACTTATACATATATTAATTTATCTGGAGAAGAAATGAAGGAGATGGTATTTATTTCTGGGAGGGCTATAATTTTATGATGTTTCCTTGTGGTTGTCTTTTCTTCATCAAACTTCACTGGCTATAAACTATCTCAGGCTACTAGTAGGTTTTACTTTCCAGCATCATTTTGGCATAGCTTCCTAAAGTATTGAACTCTCATGCTACAGGACAGTCTTTGTACTGATATTTGTCAAAAATAATGAAAATGGTTTATGTTCTAAAAATGCACGATTTATCAAATAGCTTGTGTAGTCAATTTAAATAAGTCTCATAGAAGTTTCAGTCTTGATTTGAAAAAATAGCATAGGATGAATTTATTTATAAGAACCTTAATAGTTTCTCTCAATTCCTTTTACATTTTAGATTACCTTATAATTTTCTAAATCTACATGAACAATAATGATCAATTTTGTCAGTATTATTCACACCTTTTATTAATTTAACATAGATGAATAAATGTGAATGTTGTGAAGAGTTGATTGGGAATAGATTTTAAATCTGACAGTTAGATTACAGGGTACCTAAGAAAAAATGGCTCTTTCACTAGGTACCTAGTAATTTAATTCTTGTTTGAAATTATTATAATTTATTACAGTGTGTGGGTCCTAATGAATGTCTACTATTAAATGAAAAGGAGAAATTGAAATTAAGATTATGAAATTCTTTTAACTCATATCTTAAAATCCTCTTAAACAATTCAGAAGACATTAATAAGCTATGTGGGTTTCTTTCCATATTCTGTAATGGCAAATAAAAACATTTCTTCAGCATTTAAAGATTCTAAAAATTCTTGAATGCCATTAAACCTCAAACCATGCAATCTTGGAATTTTATAAAATGGTAGTAGCCATTATAACAGCATTAAAATTGGCAATTCCATTTAAATATTTATTTGGATTATAAACACTTTTCTAGTGCTCGAGTTTTCCAGAAATGACTAGATTTTCCTTGTGTTAAACATTTAATGTAGGACAACCTGAGATTCCATAGAATTGTAAACTATACCAGATTCACATTTTAAAATTTCCAAATACCATGGAGACTTTAAACATGTGGGTAAAATTTATAAATAAAATAAAAGTGTCTAAATGCCCATAGGCATTACAAGTTGTCATTTATTCCTAAATCTAAGTAATGCCTGTTATGTACACTAAGTGAAAATTAGGTCTTTGAAAAACAGTAATTCTTGGGCAAGATGTTTTTTTTCATCAAACTTCACTGGCTATAAACTATCTCAGGCTACTAGTAGGTTTTACTTTCCAGCATCATTTTGGCATAGCTTCCTAAAGTATTGAACTCTCATGCTACAGGACAGTCTTTGTACTGATATTTGTCAAAAATAATGAAAATGGTTTATGTTCTAAAAATGCACGATTTATCAAATAGCTTGTGTAGTCAATTTAAATAAGTCTCATAGAAGTTTCAGTCTTGATTTGAAAAAATAGCATAGGATGAATTTATTTATAAGAACCTTAATAGTTTCTCTCAATTCCTTTTACATTTTAGATTACCTTATAATTTTCTAAATCTACATGAACAATAATGATCAATTTTGTCAGTATTATTCACACCTTTTATTAATTTAACATAGATGAATAAATGTGAATGTTGTGAAGAGTTGATTGGGAATAGATTTTAAATCTGACAGTTAGATTACAGGGTACCTAAGAAAAAATGGCTCTTTCACTAGGTACCTAGTAATTTAATTCTTGTTTGAAATTATTATAATTTATTACAGTGTGTGGGTCCTAATGAATGTCTACTATTAAATGAAAAGGAGAAATTGAAATTAAGATTATGAAATTCTTTTAACTCATATCTTAAAATCCTCTTAAACAATTCAGAAGACATTAATAAGCTATGTGGGTTTCTTTCCATATTCTGTAATGGCAAATAAAAACATTTCTTCAGCATTTAAAGATTCTAAAAATTCTTGAATGCCATTAAACCTCAAACCATGCAATCTTGGAATTTTATAAAATGGTAGTAGCCATTATAACAGCATTAAAATTGGCAATTCCATTTAAATATTTATTTGGATTATAAACACTTTTCTAGTGCTCGAGTTTTCCAGAAATGACTAGATTTTCCTTGTGTTAAACATTTAATGTAGGACAACCTGAGATTCCATAGAATTGTAAACTATACCAGATTCACATTTTAAAATTTCCAAATACCATGGAGACTTTAAACATGTGGGTAAAAATTTATAAATAAAATAAAAGTGTCTAAATGCCCATAGGCATTACAAGTTGTCATTTATTCCTAAATCTAAGTAATGCCTGTTATGTACACTAAGTGAAAATTAGGTCTTTGAAAAACAGTAATTCTTGGGCAAGAGCAATGAACATACAACAATTTTTGTATCCTAATAGATTTTTCAGTAGTGTCATTTGAAAAGCTCATTTAGTATCTTACCTTAGAAGCCCCTCTCTTGCACATGTGACCATGTTTCTTTGACAGTTGTTTAAAAAAAAAGTATCACTGACTACCCCTTTGAATTTTACCCTATTATTTTGCTTACCTAAAAACCCTAGGGCCTTGTTTCCCGATTTCTTGAGCTTTTCCTCTTTATGGAGCCTGCTCCAATGCATATATAAGCTAGTAAGTAGTTTATATGTATATAGAGAGAAGAAATTAAACTAGTTGGTGATAAGTTTACAATGGATTGCAAAGAATAACCCTGCTCTAGGTTTTTAACAACCTCAGAACAATGTTAGCCTAGGAGATACAGGGCATACCATCTCTTACTTTGCTGAGCCCCCCTTTACCAGTTCTGGATATAATAAATACAATGCAACTTCTCTAGGGAGTGGCTATTTTGGGTAGGTTTTTGTTTGTCACAGGATTTTCACAGGATTTCCTTTGAGGCTGTGGAGCTGTGCCCTCAGGCTGGTAAGAGTAATAGCCCCATTCTTGTCCTTTGTCATCAAGTTCTCCATCTCCCTCCCTCCACTTCCACTCCCACTTCAGGAGGTGTTGCCAAAAGAATATAGTGAGCCATATTCTTCCCAGTGCTAGCTCTATCTGGATGGGAAGGTGATTTGTTGCCTCTAATAATCTGATCATTGAGTTCAAGTTAGCTCAGGGATCTTAAGAAAGAAAGGACAGAAATGAGTAGGGCCATGTTTTCCTAGTAATGAGTACTGATGTCTTTTAAAAATGTTTACAGGGGTTGTTAAGTAAGGGGTTTTTTTTAAATTAAGTAGGACAACCTGAGATTCCATAGAATTGTAAACTATACCAGATTCACATTTTAAAATTTCCAAATACCATGGAGACTTTAAACATGTGGGTAAAATTATAAATAAAATAAAAGTGTCTAAATGCCCATAGGCATTACAAGTTGTCATTTATTCCTAAATCTAAGTAATGCCTGTTATGTACACTAAGTGAAAATTAGGTCTTTGAAAAACAGTAATTCTTGGGCAAGAGCAATGAACATACAACAATTTTTGTATCCTAATAGATTTTTCAGTAGTGTCATTTGAAAAGCTCATTTAGTATCTTACCTTAGAAGCCCCTCTCTTGCACATGTGACCATGTTTCTTTGATAGTTGTTTCAAAAAAAAGTATCACTGACTACCCCTTTGAATTTTACCCTATTATTTTGCTTACCTAAAAACCCTAGGGCCTTGTTTCCCGATTTCTTGAGCTTTTCCTCTTTATGGAGCCTGCTCCAATGCATATATAAGCTAGTAAGTAGTTTATATGTATATAGAGAGAAGAAATTAAACTAGTTGGTGATAAGTTTACAATGGATTGCAAAGAATAACCCTGCTCTAGGTTTTTAACAACCTCAGAACAATGTTAGCCTAGGAGATACAGGGCATACCATCTCTTACTTTGCTGAGCCCCCCTTTACCAGTTCTGGATATAATAAATACAATGCAACTTCTCTAGGGAGTGGCTATTTTGGGTAGGTTTTTGTTTGTCACAGGATTTTCACAGGATTTCCTTTGAGGCTGTGGAGCTGTGCCCTCAGGCTGGTAAGAGTAATAGCCCCATTCTTGTCCTTTGTCATCAAGTTCTCCATCTCCCTCCCTCCACTTCCACTCCCACTTCAGGAGGTGTTGCCAAAAGAATATAGTGAGCCATATTCTTCCCAGTGCTAGCTCTATCTGGATGGGAAGGTGATTTGTTGCCTCTAATAATCTGATCATTGAGTTCAAGTTAGCTCAGGGATCTTAAGAAAGAAAGGACAGAAATGAGTAGGGCCATGTTTTCCTAGTAATGAGTACTGATGTCTTTTAAAAATGTTTACAGGGGTTGTTAAGTAAGGAAATAATTGGATGGCATTTACTCTGCCTATGTTTCAATAAATATAGCCTTTTCTCATTTATTGGTAATGTACACGTGGTTACTGTTTATCACTGCAAGTAGTTCCAACACTTAGATTCTGGTGTCTCTCATCTACCATTACAGAAGTCTAAAAGCTGCCCAACTACAACATGGGGATAGGTGAGGAAGATATAACTTTCTAATACTCAGTTTGAGAACATGATGATTGTGCTATTTAAAAGGCTGCTTCTTTGAAAGATTTCTTTTGCTGATTGTGATAAAGTAACTTTAAAATATTAACTTGGAAAGGCAGTGGCAATTTACTAAACTATATCTACCATTATATTTAATTAGATTTTTTTCCTCCTTTGTGCCTGTTTAAACTCTAAATGAAAGATGGAAATATGTTTGCTCTAACATATTTGATGTGATTGAGATGAGATTAAGCGGTTTAAATGATTTAAAAATTATATTTACTTTAGTGCAATCTGTTAGGTTCAATTGCTGATCTGTCTTTTGGTTTGCTTTGTTGGTACAGCAAACCAAGCACTGAGGGTTAAATTATTCAGCACATGAGTAGGGTTAAAAATCTAGGTTTCCTCTCTCCTTCCCGGTTACTAAATTCTTCAGTCAAAGTTAAATTTGCTGTTCAGACATTAGCTGTACTTCTTAGCAATGACCTTGTGGGGTAGAGAAGCATGGCACAGTGGCACTTTCCAGCTGTATTCAGCCTATCCGTCGGGGTATAATCATGCTCAGTCCCAGCACCGCAGGCTTGGACATATGTTGAGTTTTATTTCTTTCTTCTGACATTAATCCTATTCACCAGCTGTTCTGCCAGCTGCCATTCTTCAGCTTAGAGATTACATTTTGGGGGATACCAACAAAGGTCTAGTTGACCACTGCTTTCTTTTTCCT